>CM065594.1:19712845-19731259 GCA_033119425.1 Bufotes viridis
TTGCAGATCGTCCTGACTTGCATTTTTCATTAGTATCACTTTTGGAGTAAATGGCGCTTTTGATCGCTTGTCATTACGTTTATCCGGTGGAAACTAACTTTTTACGAGCGTCCACCGTAGAGATAATTGATGTGATATTTTTGTAGTCCGGGTTAGTCACGGATGCGGGCAATACCAAAATGATGGGGGAGATTTTTTTTATTTTTTTTTATTGGAAAGACATAGATTCAATGGAAAATACTTTTAATTTATGGAATAATCGCATTTGCGAGGTGCTGATGGGAGACAGAGGAGTCCGCTCCCTCTGTTACCGCTTACATGCGGTGGGCGCCATTGTGCCTGGCATGTAAAGCTTTAAACTTAGCCCGGATCAGCTCTCCCTGCCGGCCTGGGTTGTTAGAGCAGGGCCCCGGCTCTCATGTGAGCCGGGTCCCCTTTCTCAGCTGCACGGGAGACCCATGGAAGCGCGTAGACTGGGCAGCCGTAAAAATGCGGGCGGCCCAGCCTAAGGCCCCTAGTGACCGACGTAAAGGCGTATGGGTGGTCACTAGGGGTTAAATATCACATAATGTACCAAAGGATTAGGAAAGCCGAGCAGGTTTCAGCGCTACTAAGAGAAGATAAACCCCTGTGTATTCAGAATACCGACCTGCGTGTGTCATTGTGAGTGGAGTTCTTTTTTGAGTTATCTGGCTGTTTTGCTTAGACCAGTATCCATGTATTCCTGTGCATCACCGTAGACACATCCTGCATTATATTAATGCTCAGTTAGACCTATTTAAAGGAGTTTGTCTGGGTTCAGAGCTGTTAAACCATCACTTAAAGGGAATGTTTCTAACTAGAGATGAGCGAATTTCTTTAGTTTCGATTCGGCTGCTTCAGCTGAATTTTTCCAAAAAAATTTGCGCATTTTTGTAGGTAGCGGGTGCAATGACAAGGAGCTGCGATAGCGCCGCCCCATCATTGTAATCCCTCAGATGCAGCGTTCATACATGATCGCGGCATCTGAGATTTAAAACTGTGTAAAATTAACAATAAAAGTGCTTGAAAAAATTCCCGTCGCAGGCAAATGGAGGAGGTAAGTTTGAACTTTTTTGTTTTTATACTATTTCAGGATAAATCGATTCGCTGACACAAAGCATGAGAAATTCGGGCTTCTAGGCGAATCGAATTTATCCTGAAATTCGGATCGAATTCCACTCCATCTCTATTTTTAACAATTAAAACTAAATGTCGATACATATCCTTTTTTCTAACCATTTTTTTTTTCTGATTGTCGATTGCTTTATTCTGCGTCTCTGTAAATGATTTTTGTGGTGGCCATCTTGCCCGAGCTGATGTTGGCAACATTTAGAAATATGCTTACAGCAGCCATATAGACACAATAGACATGAGATGAGCACTGTATTCTGTGGGAGAGTGTCGAGGCATGCTTTTCTCTGTGAGGTTTGCAGAGGTGACTGTGCAAGGAGGGAGTGAAGTGTGACATCACCTATTGTGAATGGTGGGTCCTGTGTTACTTATATATGAAGTGTTATCTGTAAGTGTAATCCTGACTCTGATGATGATGAGATGACTGTTGAGAAGTGATCTTTACTGGACAGGAAATGTCAGCCTAATTTATTTATTTATTTATTTTTATTTATTGTGTTCACAGTAACATTTACTTTATACTAGTGGCATTTTGCAGACAATTTTTTAATTATTTATATTACATTATTTTTAGCATTTTTCTTTTATGGGATTACTATTTTATAACTTTATTTTGCAATGTATTTTCATACATCTGTATAACTGTAAATTATACTCTGTTTCACTATGACATAGCATGCGTTTAGGGTAACACTAGTGTGCCTAACAGCAGGCTCACTGAACTAACAGCCTTAGGGTCCTTTGTAAGTGCTACGGGCTGACTGCAGGTGGTTTACCCAGTCTCTGATCGGGTCATTGGGAAACCTGGTGACCCAATTGTAGGGGTGTCCTCCTTAAAATGGACTATGGCAGTGGCCTGCTCCAACAACCAAAACTGTGAGTAACTGCTGGTTCTCCAACCGGGAGCGCATCGGGAGCTGCAAACTCTCCTGTATTGCAAGACGTCACTGAAGACTGAGCACCTACACCACCCTCAATCAAAAGAGTAGACAGTCCTTAAGAGGCAAAAGTCTGCATATGCAGGAGGTCCACACCAGATGGGTGTGATGCATAGGAACATAGGAGGTCAGGAGAATACCAGGCATTGGTTGCTAATGTTCATTTTTGCTATGCACCAATATGTGGGTGTAGTGCCTACATAATGTGTATATGTGTAATCTGTATAGTGTGTGTAATATATTTGTAGGGTGTGTGCATAATGTATGTTATGTGTATGTAGAGTTTGTGTAATGTGTGTATGTATAGTGTAAGGGTACTTTCACACTAGAGGTAGGCGAGTCCGTCTTCTGGCGTGTGTTCACATGCCGCTAGTTCATGTGTGCCACCGGACTGCCGATCCGTCCCCACTGACCATAATGGGGCCGGGGGTGGAGTTCCGGCGGCAGTACTTTTAGTCCGGCGGCCTCTCACCGTGCACTGTGCCGTGCTGTCGCCGAAACTCCGCCCCCATTATAGTCAAGTTCCGGGGGTGGAGTTCCAACATGCAGTACTTTTAGTCCAGTGGCCTCTCGCCGTGCGCTGCTGCTGAAACTCCGCCCCATTATAGTCAATGGGGATGGAGCGGCAGTCTGGGGGCACACGTGAACTAGCGGCAGGACGGATCTGACAGTCTGTTCACCTGACAGAACAACCTGAGCGGACTCACCTGTCGCTAGTGTGAAACTAGCTTAAGTTAACACATAAGGCAAGAATGTGCCCTCGATTTGAAAATGTTAAATCTAGTTTATTCTGCAGTGTCAGAGTTCACAATGGAGCAGAAACGCTGCATGGTATATGGACACATGTAGTACAATCGGGTTGGAAGACTGAGGAGTGACACTTCCAATAGAAAAAGCACCAGAAGAAGAATGCGATCACGTCTGGTTCCTGCACCGAATCCTCATCCTGAGCTGTAATCTGCTCCAACAACCCTGCAGCTGACACAAATCCAGGGACCTTCAGCACAGTAGTTTGTACTCAGTGCACAAGCCTGGACCAAGCCATGTTCTCCAAGGTCAATGACTCCACTCATTCCACACTTTGGGGGCAATATTCCCCAACATCTTGCAGAGACCTTTTGCTTAATGCACCTGGGATCCCCCTTTACATTAACATGCACTTACCATCGATACCACAGTCCAATGATGCCAATAGAAGAGATGAACAGAGGGAGTATAGGAAGAAAGAAGACAAAATGTTAGCCTTTCTAAAACAGGTTCCTCCTCAACTGGGCCAAACCCCATTTCTCCTCAGCCAGAATCAATATCACTGCAAAGCCCCCCTAAGAGCCTCGGGTGGTAGGCTAGGATTACACGGTGACTTAGGCATGAGACAAAAGATGGTAATGCAACCAGCAGTGCAAAATCTAAAAGGGGTAGTCTCATCTGGACATTTACGACATACTGATTGGACAATTCTGGGACCAGCTCCAATATCATAAATGGGACCCCAGTGTGGATGGAGAGGAAAGAGACACTAGACATGTGGGGTTTTCTCCATACACTGCTATGAGACCTAGGGCTCATTCAGACCAGTGTGGGCAGTCCGGAACTCACGTTCTGTGTGCATTATACTGATTTATAATGCTATGTGCCTCTGCACATAAAGCTGTCACTATGATTCTGTAGCAATAAGATCAAGCAGAGAAACATAGTATTAGAAATCAGTTGAAGGGTCCATTCACACGTCCGTATAAATGGGTCCACCTCCGTGGACATGGTATGTAGAGGAGGAGGGCACTTGGCATATGAAGGAGAAGGGCATTGTGTTTTTCACTTTGTCTTACATCTAGTGTTTTACACCGTGGACCTCCTTATAATGGTTCAGAGTACAGATCAAGAACAGAACTTTACTTTCCGGTGTTGACCCAAAAAACTAACTTATACTGAGGTTTCCCACTATTGAGTTCCACTTAATGTACAGAAGTTTGTTCTGTATTGGTTCCTGACACCAACCAACAGGCTGGCTGGACACCAATTAAGTGTGTAAGCTGACCATGTTACCGTTCACCTCATCCCATCTGTCACTGTCTGCTTAGTGTAAGTGCAGCCTGGGACTGCTGCAGAACAGCTGTGGTAGCCTCAGGACACTTTTTATGACCTTGTGCAATCTTTTTATAATGATGGGCAGTTTAGGCAGCCATGGAACCCTGGAAGCCTCGGGATCTGGACAGCCACACAAACTGCTCACATTATAACCTGCTACTGCACCTATGTACAAGACTATAACTACTATAATACTGCCTCCTATATACAAGAATATAACTACTATAATACAGTTCCTATTGTAAGGGATCACTGTACATTTGGGGGTCATTCTCACAATATTCTCGCTGACCATGATTTTAATGTCCCAACTGTGCATTTATTAGTGGCACATCACACACAAAAAATAACCCAATACAAAATAAACACCTGCCCGGCTGGGCTCTCACTAAGCAGAGGTATTTCCTATCTCACCTCTATAGTGCCTGGAACAGGATGTGGCTTTCTCAGCCACTCGCCCAGCAGCCTCCTGGCTGTAACAATATCCAACCAAACGTTGTGGCTAGCACCTAGCCCCGTGGCCCTTCAGCCCTCCTCAGCTGAGACCACGCTCAGAGCCTCCCTGGCTCTCCTTCACACACTTTCCTTCCCCCAGACTGACACCCTGGCAGGTGCTTTATCCCAGCCTGATTAGAGCAGGCCTCACCTGGGAATCCTTTCCCACTAGGGAAAAGCTTGCCCCGGACTAGTGGGGGTGGATTGGCAGGACCCACTGCCAAAACCTACCAACTCAATTCAAGTAAAATCCATCCCTGAATAAATAAAGAAAATAGCTCCAGCAACAATGTTTGCTGAAGCCAGTATTAGGCTACATGCACACGAACGTTGGTGTTTTGCGGTCCGCAAACCACGGATCCACAAAAAACGGAAGCTGCTCCACGTTCCGTTCCGCAATTTGCGGAACGGAAAGCGGCCCATTATAGAAATGCCTATTCTTGTCCGCAAAACGGAGTGCTGTCCACTTCTTTTGAGGCCCCATTGAAGTGAATGGGTCACGCCCGAGCCGCAAAATATGCGGCTCGGACGCTGAACCACAACAATGGCCTTGTGCATGAGGCCTTATTATGGATTTCACCCACCTCAGCCAGTATACTATAATAGCTGCTCCTATGTACAAGAATATAACTACTATAATACTGCCTCCTATGTACTAGAATACAACTACTATAATACTGCTCCTATGTTACAAGAATATAACTACTATAATACTGTTCCTATGTACTATAATACTGTTCCTATGTGCAAGAATATAGCTATTATAATACTGCCTCCTATATATAAGAATATAATTGCAATAATACTGCTCCTATGTACAAGAATATAACTGCTATAATACTGCCTCCTATGTACAAGAATATAACTACTATAATACTGCCTCCTATGTACAGGAATATAACTACTATAATACTGCCTCCTATGTACAGGAATATAACTACTATAATACTGCCTCCTATGTACAAGTCACTACTAACTACTATAATTTCAGCATGCTTTTAGGTAAACGGTAGTGATGAGCGAGCATGCTCAACCGAGTGTTGGTTAGGCTCGAGCATCACTATGCTCGGCGCGTGGCAGTACTCGGCCGAATACCACGTGTGCTTGTCGCATTGCTGGAGTCTCCTCCCTGCACGTTTGGCGCCTTCTAAGCAGCCCATCAAGGTCCAGGTAAGTAATTCCCTCAGTGTAAGGCCATAGCAATTTTAGCTGTAAGCCTTACACTGATTGGCTGGCGAGGAACACGTGATACCATTTCATATAGGAGCTGTAGTCCGGCACTCGGCTCATTCAGCGTCAGGAGAGCAGACAGTGGGCAGGGACAGATAGCATTTTGCTCTAAACTTACTGATTTTACTCCAAAAACCTTATTGAAAGACCTACCAGTCCTTTTAAGGACTAGAGTGTGTGTTTGACAGCAGTACAGCACCTTTTTTGGTTTTTAAGAAGGGGTTAAATTCAACACTATCAGGGACAGGCATCACCAGGAAGGGACAGATAGTGCAGGGCTTGAAAATCGCTTTTTAACTTCTAAATGACAGAAAGATTTCAGATTAGTGACTCTACAATATGCCATCATAAAGCAGTTTGTTGGACAGATATTATAAAAAGGGGCTTATTCACCACAGTGTGCCTGGAACTGAGATATACACTGCACCATCATAAAGCACTGTGTTGGGCAGACATTGTAAAAAGGGGCTTATTCACTAGAGTGTGCCTGGTACTGAGATATACACTGTACTATCAGAGAAATTATTTGTTCTGGGGAAATTAACCTAACTTGTGTCACATCTGTTTGTGCGCTCAATCCTCAACCGTTATATTAATTACTCCAGCCGAGAGTGATTCATATTTTGGCCATAGTTAACTAGTTTTCGGCACATCTGTGTGTGCGTTTAGGCCACAACCGTATATACAGTATTCACGCAGAGAATACATTTTATTTAGGGACAAATTTGTATCCAATATAGAACTACATTCGAATAGAGTGTGTATTGTCAAAATTACACTACCTCTGGGCTAGTGTAGTTCCAAAAGTCTGTATTTTCTGTATCAGTACCTTACAGCAAGCCAATACAGTGTGTATTGTAAAAATTACATTATCTCTGGCCTAGTGTAGTGCCAAAAATCTGTATTTTTCTGTATCCAGTACTGTCCTGCATCAGAAAACTGTGTCTTTAGCGGACAGTAAAACAATCTGCGACACATCTACAGACAAAACCATTAATATGAAGAAGGCGATCACAAAGGGAGGGGAAGTGGGCGTGATGCTGATTGTGCAAGCAGAGGCCGGGGCCCTGGGTGTGATGCTGGTGGTGCAAGCAGAGGCCGTGGCCCTGGGCGTGATACTGATGGTGCAAGCAGAGGCCGGGGCCCTGGGTGTGATGCTGATGGTGCAAGCAGAGGCCGTGGCCCTGGGCATGATGCTGATGGTGCAAGTAGAGGCCGTGGCCCTGGGCACAATGAAAACAATGAAAAAAACAAAAAAATCCATCTTACCCAGTTTCATGTCCAACTTAGCTGGACAGCGCAGGACAACACTGTCCAAGTTGGACCAGTGCGAACAGGTGGTCAGTTGGATTGCAGAAGATAATGCTTCCAGTCAGTTAAGCACCACGCTCTCTTCCACGAAGTCCAGTCTCTGTAGCCAAGAGTCTGGTCAACCGAATCCTCACTCTGATTCTCCTTCCTCTCACCATGTCACGTCTGGCCAAACAAGTGATCCCACACTCGGATATTCACATGACCTCTTTTTATCGCCAGTACTTGGTTTGGCTTTCTTGCCAAGCACGCTTGAAGAGGTACCTGAGATATTGTGCCCTGATTCCCAACCTCTTGAGCCTTCACAGTTTCAAGAAGATGACGGTGGTGAATGGCAATCACTCGTTCACGAGGTGGATGATGATGAGACACAGTTGCCAATCACTGAGGTGGTGGTTAGGTCAAGTCAGGAGGATGAGCAGAGTGAGGAAGTGGAAGAGGAGGTGGTGGACGATGAGGTCATTGACCCAACATGGGAAGGTGAAATGCCGAGCGAGTCTTAAACTTAGTGGTTCAGCAATTTATCAAAACCTACCGCAATTTGCAGGAGCTACTAGTAAAGGCGCGCCACTTGTGTGCCCATTTCCAAAAATTGTCCACAGCTGCAGACAGTCTGTCAATGCTGCAGCAGCGCTTGCGGCTCGAGCTCACACACCTTTTGTGCGGCGTGAGCATGCGATGGAACTCTACGTTTTACCTGTTTGACAGGCTTTGTGAGCATCAGAGGGCAGTTGTGGAATACCAGCTGCAACATGGTCGTCGCCTTTCCAGTCAACTGCCACTATTCACAAGCGAGGAGTTGGCATTGATGTCAGACCTCTGTGAGGTTTAAAAACTTTGATGAATCCACACAGATGGTAATTGGCGATAACGCTATTATCAGCATAACCATCCCACTGCTGTGTCTACTCAAACGATCGCTGCTCACAATTTAGGAGGATTATTTGAATGTGACAAACGAGGTAATGGGGGAGGAGATGACACAGGGTGATAGCCAGACTTTCCCCAGTTACGTCTTCTCCAGCGCGAGTTGGGCCATGAAGAGGAGGAGGAGGAGAAGGAGATGGAGACACTTGCTCTGCTACAGAGGCTAGTACCCATGGAACTTTAATTCCATCTGTTCAGAGTGGATGGGCAGAAGAAGGAGGAGGAGGAAGAGGAGGATGAGGGTTTGGAGGGGGATCTGTGGATGGCACTGTTATGGGGGATCTATGGATGGCACTGTTAATAGGGGGATAATGATGAGACACAGTTGCCAAACACTGAGGTGGTGGTTAGAGTCAAGTCAGGAGAATGAGTAGAGTGAGGAAGTGGAAGAGGAGGTGGTGTACGGTGAGGTCACTGACCCAACATGGGAAGGTGAAAAGCCGGCGAAGACAGCAGTACAGAGGGAGGGATCTGTAGAACCCGCAACTAGTCTGGAAGAGACTAGTAAGCATGGAACTTTAATTCCATCTGTTCAGCGTGGATGGGCAGAAGAGGAGGAGAAGGAAGAGGAGGATGAGGGTATGGAGAGTCATCCTGAAGTTGACATCGACGTCTTGCCCGTTGGTACTCTGGCACACATGGCTGACTTCATGTTAGGCTGCCTTTCCTGGGACCACTTGCGTTATCACGCATTTTAGGTAACACAGATTACTAGGTGCTCACTCTTCTCGACCCACGCTACAAAGAAAACTTCTCATCTCTAATTCCTGTGGTGGAGAGGACGAGTAAAACCGTGCAATACCAGAAGGTACTTGTTGACAGATTGCTCCAAAATTTTCCATCTGACAATGCGGCTGCCAGAGTCCGTACTTCCTTAGGCAAGGGAGGGGAGGGAGACAAGGGGAACACACAGTAGTTCCAACAGTGGCAGAGCAACACTTTCCAAGGTATGGAACACTTTCAAGACACCCCGCCAGCAACCTCACCCTGAAGCGTGGCCTAGTGCTACAAGGAGGGAAAAGTTTTGGAAGATGGTGAAAAACTACATTGCAGACCATTTCAGCATCCTAAATGATCCCTCAGTGCCTTACAACTACTGGGTGTCCAAGCTGGACACGTGGCACAGGCTGTGTGCTCTACGCCTTGGAGGTGCTGGCATGCCCGGCCGCCAGCGTATTGTCTGAGTGTGTATTTAGTGCTGCTGGTGGCATTATAACAGATAAGCGTATCCGCTTGTCCACTGACAATGCTGACAGGTTGACTCAGATAAAAATAAACAAGGCCTGGATTGCCCCTGACTTCTCCACTCCACCAGAAGAAAGCTGAGCTAATGAGGAACAAATAACGCAATTTAAATGTATGCTTTATAATGTACTCAAATCCACAAGATTCAAATGCACCCTTTTCACCGCAAAAAAAGGGTATATGGGGTTAGCTCGACTCAGGCCCTCACCTCTAATGTTTTATACTGTCTGCTCACCTTTAGGCAATCACTGCGATGTTTAATGGGGTTCGCCCACCTTCAGTCCCTCACCTCCAATGCTTTATACGGTCTGCTCAACTGTAAGCCATCACTGCAATGTTTAAGGGTCCGCTCACCTTCAGGCCCTCACTACAATTTTTTATAGGGTCCACTTACCTTCAGGCCCTCAACTATAATGTTTTAGAGGGTAACCAACAGGCCCATTCTCCAAATGTTTTTGAGGGTCACCAGCAGGCCACCAATGATAATTTTCAAGGGTGTGTATGATGCCCTCCTTTATGTGTAATAAAGGGTGTAATGGAGTGTCGGTTCCTTGTAATTTTTGCCAGCCCTTTCACTTAGTGCATAAGTTTTATCAGTGTAGCAGTGTAGCTGAACAATTGTAGCATCATGTGAATGAGGCCCTCCTTTATGTGATATACAGGCTGTATTTTTGCCAGCATTTGCACTGTATATACAATTGAATATACAGGAAAGAATGTTTCCTAACTATTTTACCTCTAAAATTGTCTTTTTTTTTTTTTTTAGGGGCGGGATTTTGGGCGTGATTTTGTTGCTATGTGAAAGTGGTGGACAACTGGGACAATATGGTTTCGAGCAGTGACATTGGAGTCCAAGATGCACCCAGACATGGTCCCCATGCTGTTTCAGATCCATTTCGGTGGTGTTTCTGTCACTTTCTGGCCTTTTCAATGGGCCAGGCACCCTCCATTCATTCGAGCAGGGGGTGCCTGGTTGTCTCCCATTGACTTCCATTATACTTGGGTGCTCGGCCGAGCGCACGGATATGTGCTATGTGTTCGGACAGAGTACCGAATACCCGAACACTTTGGTGTTCGCTCATCACTAATAAGCACTAGTGTGCCCTAACTGAACTAACAGCCTTGGGGTCCCTTGTAAGTGCTCACGGGCTGACTGCAGGTGGCTTGCAGTCTCTGATCGGGTCATGGGAAAACCTGGTGACCCAATTGTAGGGGTTTCCTCCTTAAAATGGACTAACAGCTGGTTCTCCAACCGGGGGCGCACCGGGAGCTCTGCATGTGAAAGGTGAATGTATCTGCCTTTAAACCCCTTACTATATAAGAACGTTACTGTTATGGGGGGTGATTGTGAATATCACTACTATGGGGGAATCTGTGGATGGCACTGTTAAGAGGGGATCTGTGAATGGCACTGTTATGGGGGGATTTGTGGGTGACACTGTTATGGGGGGATCTGTGTATGGCACTGTTATGGGAGGTATCTGGGGATGGCACGGATATTGCTATGTGTTCGGACAGAGTACCCGAATACCCGAACTACTTTGGTGTTCGCTCATCACTAATAAGCACTAGTGTGCCCCTAACTGAACTAACAGCCTTGGGGTCCCTTGTAAGTGCTACGGGCTGACTGCAGGTGGCTTGCCCAGTCTCTGATTGGGTCATGGGAAAATCTGGTGACCCAATTGTAGGGGTTTCCTCCTTAAAATGGACTAACAGCTGGTTCTCCAACCGGGAGCGCACCGGAAGCTCTGCATGTGAAAGGTGAATGTATCTGCCTTTAAATCTTAGAGACAAACCAAGGCTCCTTTGCATGGGAAGGGAGTCAGTAGTAAGATCCACGTCCTTTAGATGAGTGATGAGCGGCAGGGGCAATATTCGAATTCGCGATATTTCATAAATATTTGAGGCGAATATTCACCATATATTTGAAAATTTGCGAATTCGTAATCTCCAGTCATTATTTTCTTGATTGCGAAAATTCACATATAACAATTTGCATAACATTTGCATAAAATTCACATAAACTGGTATCTAAAAGATACGTCATGATGTATCTTTTAAATACCAATTTATGTGGTTTATCAGGCCTATGCAAATTATCATATGAGAATTTTCGCAATCAAGATAACATAATATTTTCTTGATCGCGAAAATTTGCATATAAAAATTTGCATAAAAATTCGCATAAACTGGAATTTAAAACCAAGTGCCGATATTAGCGATTAAAATTCGCAATTTGAAAATTAAGTGATCAACACTACTTTATGGTCTAGGGATGAGAAGGCCTCCATTAACTCACGGCTGTTGGAGGCAATTTTGTGAACCTCAAATTAGACACAGCGAGCATCTCTTGATTAGTGTTGGGCGCGTATATTCGGTGCGAATATTAATCGCGAATATCGGCAGTTCGAGGATTCAGCGAATATTTAGAATATAGTGATATTTATTACGTAATTTTGAATATTCTAGATTTTTTTAATCAGTAACCTCCCTTCTTTCTTGTGGGCTAATGAGAAGGCTGCAATGTCTTTGAGCTTAGCAACATCTCTAGCAACCAATAGTAAAATTGCCTACCCTTACTATATAAGAACGTTACTGTTATGGGGGGGGTGTCTGTGAATGTCACTACTATGGGGGAATCTGTGGATGGCACTGTTATGGGGGATCTGTGGATGGCACTGTTATGGGGGATCTGTGGATGACACTGTTATGGGGATCTGTGGATGGCGCTGTTATGGGGGATATGTGGATGGCACTGTTATGAGGATCTGTTTATGGCACTGTTATGGGGGTATCTGTGGATGGCACTGTTATGGGGATCTGTGGATGGCACTGTTATGGGGATCTGTGGATGGCACTGTTATGGGGGATCTGTGGATGGCACTGTTATGGGGGATCTGTGGATGGCACTGTTATGGGAGATCTATGGATGACACTGGTTGGCACAGTACCTAGCACGCGTAGTACCTAATCTAAAAAAATGACAGGCAGAGGCAGGCCACCCCGCAGGGGTCCGTCGTGGTCATGGTGCTGTGATTTCCACTGTCCCTGGAATAATGGCTTAGTGTTCAGAGGCCACGTACCCTGAACCCGAAAAATTCTGAGGACATAGTTGACTGGCTTAGACAGGACACCCAATCTTCAACAGCTTCCGCTAAGAACCTTGGCGCACCATCCTCCTCCAGCTCAGCTTCGGTCACCTGCTCTCAAGTTACCACGCTCCAGCCCGCCTCCGCCACCACCACTACCACCACAGCCACCACAGCTGCTTCACTTGATCCGTCAGAGGAGTTATTTACACATCAGTTGGATGCAATTAGTGATGCGCAACCATTATTGCCAGATGATGTAGATTACAGGGATATGTCTCAGTCAGGCAGGATTACACACATGGATGTACAGTGTGATGATGATGATGTTGTACCCGCTGCTGCTTCCTTTGCTGAGGTGGAAGAGGGGAAAGTTCAGAAGAGGAGACAGAGAGAATGAGGAGACGAGTTGGAAGCAAGGGAGGTCGTCGCAAGGAGTTAGTGGCACAGTCAGACAGCATGTATCAGCACTCAGGGTCAGCCAGACAGCACGCCAATCAATGCATGCTGTTGCGACCACCAGAATGCCAGTCATTGCAAAGCTCAGCAGTGTGGCATTTTTTTGTGTGTCTGCCTCTGATAACAGCAATGCCATTTGCAACCTGTGCCAAAAGAAACTGAGTCGTGGGAAGTCCAACACCCACCTCGGTACAACTGCTTTGCGAAGGCACATGATGTCACATCACAAACGCCTATGGGATCAACACATGAGTACAAGCAGCACACAAACTCAAAGCCACCATGCTCCTCCTGGTCCAGCATCTTCAGCCACGTCAACCACTGCTGTCCTCCTGCCCCTCTCAACCAACCGCCACTCCGCCTCTCTACCTTCAGCAGTTCCTGCTCATCTGCCCACAGTCAGGTGTCTGTCAAGGACATGTTTGAGCATAAGAAGCCAATGTCACAGAGTCACCCCTTGCCCGGCGTCTGACAGCTGGCTTGACGGAACTCTTAGCCCGCCAGCTTTTACCATACCAGCTGGTGGAGTCTGGAGGCCTTCAAAAAATTTGTCGCTATTGGGACACCACAGTGGAAGGTACGCCGACGAATTTTTTTTCAAAAAAGGCAATCCCAAACCTCTATGATATCACTGAAAAGGAAGTCATGGCATCTCTGGCATACAGTGTTGGGGCAAGGGTCCATCTGACCACTGATACCTGGTCTGCAAAGCACGGTCAGGGCAGGTATATCACGTACACTGCGCATTGGGTCAACCTGCTGACGGCTGACAAGCATGGAATGCGTGGCTCCGCAGCGGAGTTGGTGACACCGCCACGACTTGCAGGCAGACCTACTGCCACCTCCTCTACTCCTACTCCATCCTCTTCGATATCCTCCTCGGCTGAGTCCTCTTCTGCTGCGGCGTCTGGCTGCACATCAACTGAATCCCCAAAGCTCCCCAGGGGCTATTCCACATCCCCGGATACGACAGTGTCACGCTGTCTTGGGGTTGACTTGCCTGAAAGCAGAGAGAGCCACACAGGACCAGCACTCCTGTCACGCCCTGAACGCACAGGTGGATCAGTGGCTGACCCCGCACCAACTGGAGATCGGCAAAGTGGTGTGTGACAATGGAACAAATTTGTTGTCGGCATTGAATTTGGGCAAGTTGTCACATGTGCCGTGCATGGCACATGTGTTGAATCTCATCGTACAACGTTTTGTGTCTAAGTACCCAGGCTTACAGGACGTCCTCAAGCAGGCCAGGAAGGTGTGTGGCCACTTCAGGCGTTCCTACGGCCATGGCGCACTTTTCCGATATTCAGCGGCGAAACAACATGCCAGTGAGGCGCTTGATATGCGACAGCCCGACACGTTGGAATTCAACACTCCTAATGTTCGACCGCCTGCTCCAACAAGAAAAAGCTGTCAACGAGTATTTGTATGACCGGGGTGCTAGGACAGCCTCTGCGGAGCTGGGAATTTTTTGCCACGTTACTGGACACTCATGCGTCAATGCCTGTAGGCTCATGCGTCCTTTTGAGAGGTGACAAACCTAGTCAGTCGCACCGAAGGCACCATCAGCGACCTCATCCCATTTGTTTTCTTCCTGGAGCGTGCCCTGCGAAGAGTGCTGGATCAGGCTGTAGATGAGCGTGAGCGGAAGAGGAAGAGTTGTGGTCACCATCACCACCAGAAACAGCCTTGTCATTATCGCTTGCCGGACCTGCGGCAACGCTGGAAGAGGAATATGAGGAAGAGGAGTCAGAGGAGGAATGTGGCGGCTTTGAGGAGGAGGAAGACCAACCACAGCAGGCACCCCAGGGTGCTCGTTGTTGTCACATATCTGGGACCCATGGTGTTGTACGTGGCTGGGGGAAGAACAGACCGTCAATGACATCAGTGAGGACGAGGAACGGGAAATGAGTAGCTCTGCATCCAACCTTGTTCAAATGGGGTCTTTCATGCTGTCATGTCTGTTGAGGGACCCACGTATAAAAAGGATGAAGGAGAAACGACCTGTACTGGGTGGCCACGCTACTAGACCCCGAGTAAAAGCAGAAAGTGGCAGAAATGTTACCAAATTACCAAAAGTCGGAAAGGATGCAGCACTTCAAAACCAAACTAAAAAATATGCTTTACACAGCTTATAAGGGGGATGTCACAGCACAACGGGAATCTAACAGGGGAAGAGGTGAGTGTAATCCTCCTCCTACCACGGCGGCAAGGACTGGACGATTTACAGATGTGTTGTTGATGGAGGACATGCGGAGCTTTTTCAGTCCTACTCATCGCCACAGCACTTCGGGATCCAGCCTTAGAGAACGACTCGACCGACAGGTAGCAGATTACCTCGCCTTAACAGCAGATATTGACACTCTGAGGAGCAATGAACCCCTTGAACTACTGGTTGTGCAGGCTTGACCTGTGGCCTGAGCTATCCCAGTTTGCGATAGAACTTCTGGCCTGCCCTGCTTCAAGTGTCCTGTCAGAAAGGACCTTCAGTGCAGCAGGAGGCATTGTCACTGACAAGAGAAGTCGCCTCGGTCAAAATAGTGTTGATTACCTCACCTCTATAAAGATGAATGAAGCATGGATCCCGAAGGCCTCAAAATGGTCCCCACGCTGCTGTATTTAATGTCTGCATACCGGATGACTTTCGTGAATTCTCCACCACCAACTAGGGTTCAAGCCACAATGTTTTAGTCACTTTTATGCCTGGAAAACATCAATTTTTCCGGCCGCTGCTACAATAGCGGCTGCAGCAATGCCATTATTTTTCAGGCATGTGTACATGCCTAATTTTTTTGTCCTATGGTGCAGCACTGTGGCTGCAAAAACAAACCAAAACAAAAAGGCACATACAAGTGTCAATTCCCCTTCGTGATCGTTACCTTGTTGTGGTGAAGGGGCTTGTGTATCACAATGAAGCAATCATCACCTCTATGAGTGTGTTGGCAATGTTGCCACACCCCAGATGATAAGGCCGTTGCTTCATTATGGTCAGACCAAAAGCGATCGGACGGCTGGATAATATTTCATAGAAAAAACATTAATTTGCCTTTTTTTTATGTTGTATGGGTTTTTAATACATAAAATAAAAAATTATAATAAAGTCTCTTAATAGTTTATTAGAAATAATGCAGACAATTAAAAAAATCCCCATCAATTCCAATACAAAGCAAGTACAGAGCTCAGAACTAAATTATTTCATGATGTCGTAATGGTTCGCTAATTCGACAATGGTTAATCAATTCGACAGACGTCCCCGGATAGGGTATGTAACAGGGATTAAACTGATATGAATCGTACTAGTTAAGACAACACTCATATAGGGTGTCACAGCACAGTGCTCTGTGCACGCGCAATGCCCCAATTTGGGAGTAAGAGGACCGACCAAGCTGCTTTTTCCATCTCCCGGTTCCTGAAATCAATTCAGTTTGGTGTATGAGAGTTTGGTCTGTCACTGTGAAGGCAGTCGAAGGTACCCAGCCTAAATTATTTTTCACAAAAGGCAATCCCTGATAGGGGATGTAACAGGGATTAAACTGATGAGAATAGTACTACAGAAAATACCACTCATATCGGGTGTGACAGTAAATTGCACGGTGCAGACGCAGTCACCGTGGATTAAAACAGAGTGGAGGGAGCCAGCGTTTTTTTAACCATCTCCCCGTTCGAAAAATCAATTCAATAAATGGCCCCCAGATTGGGGACGTTAGAGGGATTAAACTGATGAGAATAGTACTACAGAAAATACCACTTATATCGGGTGTGACAGTAAATTGCACGGCACAGACGCAGTGACCGTGGATTAAAACAGAATGGAGGGAGCCAGCGTTTTTTTAACCATCTCCCCGTTCGAAAAATCAATTCAATAAATGGCCCCCAGATTGGGGACGTTAGAGGATTAAACTGATGAGAATAGTACTACAGAAAATACCACTCATATCGGGTGTGACAGTAAATTGCACAGGCGCAGACGCAGTCACCGTGGATTAAAACAGAGTGGAGGGAGCCAGCGTTTTTTAACCATCTCCCCGTTCGAAAAATCAATTCAATAAATGGCCCCAGATTGGGGACGTTAGAGGGATTAAACTGATGAGAATAGTACTACAGAAAATACCACTCATATCGGGTGTGACAGTAAATTGCACGGCGCAGACGCAGTCACCGTGGATTAAAACAGAGTGGAGGGAGCCAGCGTTTTTTAACCATCTCCCGTTCGAAAAATCAATTCAATAAATGGCCCTCAGATTGGGGACGTTAGAGGGATTAAACTGATGAGAATAGTACTACAGAAAATACCACTCATATCGGGTGTGACAGTAAATTGCACGGCGCAGACGCAGTCACCGTGGATAAAAACAGAGTGGAGGGAGCCAGCGTTTTTTAACCATCTCCCCGTTCGAAAAATCAATTCAATTCACCTTCGGGGACCCTTGGTGTTGTACGTGGCTGGGTGGAGGAAGAAACCTTCAATGACATCACCGGGACGTGGCTAGCTTGGTATCTAACCTTGTGCAAATGGGGAGTTTGCCGTTGTGCAAATGAACTGTTTGCGGTTGTTTGCGGTGCATTAAAAGGGGAGTTTGGTCTGTCAATGTCTGTGAAGCGGGCGTAACCCTTATCGATACAACCCCGTAACCCTGAACGATACAACATCATACCTGATCGTATACACACACTAGATGTTTTAAACCACGTTGTTCAAAAAAATGTAGGATTGTTAGGTGATTTATGCCTTTTATGGATTAAAACCCAACTCTGCGTCAACTATGTAATTTTCCATGGAAGTTTTGCTATGGATCCCCCTCCGGCATGCCACAGTCCAGGTGTTAGTCCCCTTGAAACAACTTTTCCATCACTATTGTGGCCAGAAAGAGTACCTGTGGGTTTTAAAATTCGCCTGCCTATTGAAGTCTATGGCCGTTCGCCCTGTTCGCCCGTTCGCGAACATTTGCGGAAAATTTTATGTTTGCGACATCACTAATTTGTGGGGGGACACTGTTAAGGGGGATCTGTGGGCTGACACTGTTATGGGGGTGGTCTGTGGCTGACACTTATGGGGGTCTCGTCGCTGACACTGTTATGGAGGTATCTGTGGGGTGACACTGTTAAAGGGGGATCTGTGGCTGACACTGTTATGGGGGGTCTGTGGCTGACTTTACTGTTATGGGGGGAGTATCTGTGGATAGCATGTATGTATGGACAGCAGAGACCTAGCTACACTTATATCACTATCTAACCTACACTGACTGACATCTCCCACTAACTATCTGTATTATAGATACTGAATAAAATCCCTATGTGCGTGGTGTCCGTGCGTGATGTGCCGACTTGCGTCAGAGTGCGCATATCGCGCCACGGACCGATCGGCGCACGCCTCATGGACACTACATGTGCAGCATCCTATTGTAATGGCAGTGGGGCCCAGTGCAGTCGCTGTATTGTACCGGCCTCGCTTCTTCAGAGTAGTAATACTATGAATAATTGTAATA
>CM065594.1:19731759-19759674 GCA_033119425.1 Bufotes viridis
GTTTGCCTGAGGAGGAGAGATTTTCCTCGTCTTTGTCTACCATTTGGCAAAAGATTCAGACTAATCTAAGAAAGATGAGTGAGAAATATAAGCGTGTGGCTGATAAGAGACGTGTGCCTGGTCCGGACCTGAATGTGGGTGATCTGGTGTGGTTGTCTACAAGAAATATTAAACTGAAGGTTCCCTCCTGGAAATTGGGTCCCAAGTTTATTGGGCCTTATAAAATCTTGTCAGTCATCAATCCTGTTGCCTTCCGTCTTGATCTTCCACGGGTTTGGAAGATACATAATGTATTTCACAGATCTCTCTTAAAACCATATGTCCAGCCCACGGTACCCTCCTCTTTGCCTCCTCCTCCGATTTTGGTTGATGGCAATCTGGAGTTTGAGGTTTCCAGAATTGTGGACTCTCGCATTGTCCGCGGTTCTCTTCAGTACCTCGTTCATTGGAAAGGTTATGGTCCTGAGGAGAGGATGTGGGTTCCGGTGTCGGACATTAAAGCCACTCGCCTCATCAGGACTTTTCATAGGGCTCATCCTGAGAAGGTGGGTCCTGGGTGTCCGAGTCCACCCATAGAGGGGGTACTGTCACTACCAGAGCTTTGAGACGTTCTCACAGCTCTGTTTCTCCACCCCTGTGATGATGTAACTACTAGAGCTTTGAGACGTTCCCACAGCTCTGTTTCTCCGCCCCTGTGATGAGGTCTTTACTTTCTGTTTCCTTCCTCCCAGCTGTCCCTCCTGTGTTTGATTGCTCTGCCTTTAAATCACCTCTCTTCCTTTATGCAGTGCGGATTATACTACTTCATTTGACCTGTATCTCTCGCTTGAGTATCTTCACTGGTGTGATATCTTTTCTGGACCTGTGTTCTGCTGAAGCAAGTACTTCGGACATTGTCTGCTGACTTTGGATCTGTTTTCACTGCTGCTGCAGCTCCTTCAGTTAAGTGTGCAGACATTGTGTGTTTCTGTTTGTTTTGCTGACTGGATCCGAGGCGACCCGGTTCCGTCCATATACTGAGCAGGGCACCGGTGGCCGTGCCCCTTCCACTACTGTAGGGGTTACAGTGGTCATCAGCCTTAGAGTGCGCGGGCATGTCTCGATCCACCATCTGGATCTGGACATGGGCTTAGCAGCATAGGGAGAGCTTTTAGGGTCTGACAGGGGTCCCCCTTTATGTTCCCTAGTTTGGGTCCGGTCAGTAGCTAACTCACTGTGTATGCTCTTGTTGCTCACATACAGCCGTGACACCCTCCCTCAGTCATTTTTAATGAGGGCTCACCACTGTCAGTAAGTGCATGGTTGGTGGAGGGACCCCCATAGACTGGCGTCCAATACACTGACCCCCCTTTCCCCCCACTAATAATCAGAGCTTAGCCCCATGCAGGCTCATTATCCTCCCCTCAGCTGTCAGAATCGTGCATCCCATCATTCCCACATGCCCTCCTAGCAATCAGAAACAGGTTCACCGCCCCTCCCCCCCCCCCCCAGGAATTACATGTAGGCTAACCATCCACCCCCACCCCCCATAGTCAAAAGCATGCTCCCCATCTTCCCACATTTCTAAACAGCAGGCATTCCATTCTCTCCCACCCCCCCAAAGTTCTCACAAGTTTGCTCCCAATTGTCCCACCATCCTCCCCTTACCCCCAAATTAGTCACCATGCTCCTTTACCTTATCCCCAAGCTCACCAGCTTCCTTTAATCCACCTGCTCCAAGTTAACAGATAACAGCAGCAGCGCTGCTCAGCCAGCCATGAGGTAGCAGCAGAATGCATTTGGGTGGCTTGCGCGACGGAAAGCGTGAGGGGCAGGCCTAGGAGACATGCCCTGCATGGCGCATCTCGCATTTCTTCATTTATTAAAGGCGCAGCGTGGTTTATTGCAGTGCTACACAGCCAGCCAGCCTGTGAAGTAGCAGAGTGTTTTGATATATTGTCCTTCAGCATAATTACATGGCATCTTAGCCCAATTTGTAATACATTCTATGCTGTGCATAAGAGGCATTAGTATACAGTTTGATCAAAGAGCATAGGCCCACTTACCACGACAAGGTTGTCTCTACAAGTGGGGACCTACTCTAATTCTATGGCGCCCCAGCACCGCACCGGCAGCAGACCTTCTACCTCTCAGATGGATTTCCTGAGGGTTGTGACTGGGTGAACTCTTTGCACTCGTTCAGATGGTGCAGTACTGCGTGTCTGCCATTGATGCCTCAGTGCTGTGCTGGTGGGGTGGTGGGGCCCAGAGCCAAGGAGGCTTTGCTGCACAGTGGGGATGCTGTGTGGCTTCTGGGTCCCGCTGTCTGCTGCTGGTACGGTGCTGGGGCACCGGTGGTCGCCGCGCACTGCTGCGCCATAGAATTAGAGTAGGTCCCCACTTGTAGAGGCAACCTTGTCGCGGTAAGTGGGCCTATGCTCTTTGATCAAACTGTATACTAATGCCTCTTATGCACAGCATAGAATGTATTACAAATTGGGCTGAGATGCCTTGTAATTATGCTGAAGGACAGTTATATCAAAAGCATAGTACTGAGGATGTGCGATCCAGATTCACTCTTATATGCTAGACAGGATATGTAATGTAATGTATGTGAACAGTGACTCCACCAGCAGAATAGTGAGTGCAAATCACAGGTCGATGACCCTACTATGTATGGAGCTCCCGAGAAAATGGACGGTCACTGCACCACTGCTAATGAATTTAAATGGGCAGAAAAGGCTTTAATTTTCAGGGCAGTGTCAGAATTGGACCTCTGCTAATTGGTAAAGAATTGTCTTCTCCCATGAGTCATGTTTTCTTTTTCACGGACACAAGCTGTGAGGGCAACATTATGGTCTGGGGAGTGTTTTTGTGGCATTCTCTGGATCCATGTGGAAGTCTCTCTCAGCCAATCTGGGTGTGAATCCATCCTTGCAGATCACATACACCCATACATGCTGATTGTCTTCCCTGGGGCGGATGAGATCTTCCAGCGAGACAATGCAACATGTCACACGCCTAGAATTGTCTGACATTTGATGGAAGAGCATGACCAAGACTTCCAAGTACTACCCTGGCACCCTAATTTCCCAAACTTGAACCCAACTGAGGGACCACCTTCATGGTCGTGTTCTCTCTGTGGATCCCCCCACGCCCCCTCCAGCAGCTGTGTGATGCTCTACAGTCAGCATGGCTCCAGATACCTGTGACAACCTACCAGGACCTTACTCCGGGCCCATCTAGCTGCTGTCCGTGCTTTCGGCTGATGCTATTTACACTACTATTAGTCTCGTGAGCACACTCTGTGCTCCCTGCAGAACATATTCATTATTCATATTCATATTCTGGAGGTGGGGAATTGATTATTTATCTGAAAGCAATTCATTGCAAGTTCATTACTTTCCTGATATGTTTTTGGCATTTGGAATGAAATCCATGTAAATTTGGGGAGAACAGACAGAATGTAAATATACGGTATCTATATGTATGCAGATGTTAACTAGATTTATAAGACCGGGGGAATAGTTTCCTCTCAATACCTGTATAAGACAGCAGCCTATCCCTGTGATGCTGATGCTGTAATCACCAGGAACAATGAGAGATTGTCTCTGGACCAGGAGTCTGTTGTCCTTATTCAGCTTTATCTCTGAGCTTTGCTGATTCTGTCCATTCAGTTGTATAATATACTCAGCATTGGGGTTAAAAATCAATTTGGCAAATGCAGTAAGAGCTTGAAGAGCCACCACAGTGTCCTGGAAGACAAAGGATATGAGATGGATAGATAGATAGATAGATAGATAGGAGAGAGATGAGAGGTATATACCGTATTTTTCACCCCATAAGATGCACTTTTTCCCCCAAATTGGGGGAACATGTCACTGCGGACAATCTATTATGGAAGCGGTGAACGCAGGCTGAATAAATGAAGCTAGGGGCTGAATAAATGAGTCTGGGGGCTGATTAAATGAGGCTGGGGTTCTGGTATGAGGTATGGGGGTCTCATCTGGGGCATGGTGGCCTGATCTGAGGCATGGGGTCTGATCTGAGGTATGGGGGCTGATCTGATGTATGGGAGTCTCATTTAAGGTCTGGGAGTCATTCACATTGGCTCTGAGCTGAGGTCTGATTTGAGGTCTTATTGGGGTCTTATTAACATTGGGGGTCGAACCTGAGGTCTGATTGAGGGTCTTATTAACCCTGAAGGTCTGATTGCGGCTGTGAGCTGAGGTCTCATTGACATTGGGGGTCTGATAGCTGGTCTTATCTGAGGTCTAATGAAAAATATTTTTTCTTCTTGTCCTCCTCTAAAACCTAGGTGCGTGTTATGGACCGATGCGTCTTATAGGGCAAAAATACGGTAGATAGATAGATATTACATACATAGATAGATAAACAGATAGAGTGGAGATAGATAAACTGGAGACAGACAGATATATAGATATGCGAGATATAGATGAATAGATAGTAGATGGAAAGAGATAGATAGACAGAATTTTACCTGGGTGGACTGAAATCCCCCATATGAATTTTGTTGCCTGATCAGCCAAACTGAGATCTGTGCCATGTACGTCAGTTCATCTTGGGTGATATTGGGGCCCCTGGCAATGCTCAGTAATATATATGCAGTGATTTCCACTTCAGCGGGAGAAAACGGAGGGTAGAAAAAGTCAATAGGTCGTACTTCAGGTTTCTCTTCACGTTCCCAATGGATCATCCCTCCTGAGGATGAGAAGATTGTGGTATTAATACAGATCCACTAGATTTTCCACGTCGGCAGAAGCCACATAGAAATGACTTTGCAATGACAATATTGTTGGAAGTCATTACGGGTTTAATGATGTACATATTGGAAATGTCTACCACGAAACGCTTACCTTCCGAGATGGCCTTAGATTTTAGTGACTTGAGAAGACTACACCTCCTGTCCCAATCCTTAGCCAATGTAAAGGTGTAGACCATGAGGGCCTGGTTGTATACACTTTGGTTGGTCTTAAGGGCGTTCTGTAGGCAGGTCAAGGTACTGTCCAACAAGGTCATCTGAGGAGGATACAACACTCTACTTATCTGGCCCTTGCTCAACCCAACCCTGGTGACCCATCTCTTTAAAAAAACAATATGGTAAGTCAAGTGGCATTGATTTTGTCTCCCATCCTTCTTCCCGCACTTACGCTGCTTCATCTTTGGTGGGGAGACAGCTCGCTTTCAAAGAAGGCTTTCCCTACTGCTCTGTCTACAATGGAGATGTTTCTGTAGCAGATTTCTACAATGTTGGTTTAGGAGCTTGACTTTATCAGTCTAGTATTCTTATAAAGCAAAACTAAAACCCTCTGCTGTTCCTATACCTGAGGAGTAGAGCATGACACATGGATTTTTTTGTGTTAGGCTACCCCTGGCCTTGCCCTAAACATAGCACTGTATATCTCTCAAAGTGTTAACTCTGCAGTCATAAGTTATAAAGAGGACATAAACTTAAAATGAAAAAAATTCAAGAAGTAAAAATTCTAAGAAAAATAGTCAGAATTACCCCAAGACTGTAATTGGACTCCAAGAGAGCGATGGCAAGGAAGGCCGTGTAGCTCAGATCCTCATCTGCTCCTCTTCCCTGTAGTAAGAGAGTCTCATAAGATACGTACCATGCACGATAATACATAGCCTGGTTAATTGAGAGATGGATTTTCACTGCTGAAGCTGATGGAGATATAACTGGGGCCCCCCCCCCCCCCCATTATGGTTCCGAATTTAGCCTCCAAGGGCATCTCCAGTGTCAAACTGGGTATCCATAGGCCCACCATGGAAATTATTCTAGAGGTCCAAACCTTATATCATCAAGTTTAATAGGCTTTGAATTATAGACCTAGACACTGGTGGCAAGTGATTGGCTCCAAAGTCAGCCAAGTTGTTCTTTTCTTCTGGATCTTTGGGGCCCATTATGGTATCAAAGCCTGGGCCTACCGAAGAACCCTTTGGGACTCTGGTGGGCCAGTCAAACTCTGATCTACTCATACCCTAAGAAGTTCCTTTGTAGAAGGAGGTCCTTCATAGTTTACTGCCACCATTGGACCAGCCAGGACCTGCCCTCTTTTTTTATACAGCAGTGTAAGGTCCTACAGCAGCCACACGGGTTTCCTCCATGGTGCCTATACCTTGGCCTAAGATCCTGAGCAACAGATCAGCCAAGAAATTTCATTACATTGGAAGAAGGGGATGCATCACTGCGAACAGAGGAAGAATAGCTATGTAGGAGCCTGCAATAGTTAGGTGGCCACCTCTAGACGTTGCAATATCATCCATGAAAGACAAATAGAATAATTGATAAAAGAGACCGATTGTCTCAAGCGCTGCAGTCTACATGTCAGACCTGGCTAAAGAAATATGTCAGAGTTGGGTTCTTACCATTGCCATGAAGGGGTCACCAATGGCTTTGAAGCAGCCGCTGTCCAGTTGCTGGGTGTTTCCCAGCCAGATGAGTGTTTGCTGCTGAATTCTCTCATCAATGTAAATGTATTGCTTGCACTTTTCAAAAGTCTTGAAGACATAAGCTGTCAACCTGTAATGTAGAAGACGTGAAGTGATCACCTAACATGTTCTTATGTATTACGGTCTATGTGAGGAGTATTTTAAAAAGGGTATCCGATGGATTGTGCAGAAAATGAATACCATATAATACATGAAAATGTATTTCTAATAAATCTAGAACCAGCCCTGTACCTTACATGGATCTAGAGATCTCCCCATTAATTGTTCCAATTGTTCTGCTAGATTTAGTTCAAACTGACAGGGGGTATGTCCTTTCCGCTGCAGCTCTCTCCCTTTCACAACTTTATTTTTTTTCTGCTGCAGCTCTAACCCATCAAAGCTCAGGGGATGTGTCCTTTCTGCTGCAGCTGTGTCCCTATCACAGCTCAGGGGCTGTGTTCTTTCTGCTTCAACTCTTTCCCTATCACAGCTCTGTAGGTATGTCTTTTCTGCTGCAGTTCTCTCTCTATCACAGTTCAGGGGCATGTCCTTTTTGCTGATGCTCTTTCCTTATCATAGCTCAGTAGGGATGTCCTTTCTGCTGCAGCTCTCTCCCTGTAATTATCTCATCTTCTAACAGTAGATCTGGCTGGTGGCATTTGAAGGATGGAAAAGAAAAACAGCTGGTGGTGCTATACAGATAAATTCTATTCAATAACTATACTTCTTAATGACATGGGATTACAAAAGTATTCAGATCCATTTGCTGCTTTGAAAAACGTAGAATATTTTTGAGCGCTAGCCCTTTTAATGACTAAAAGGATACTCTTTATCAGTATATTGAAGTGGTAGTGGTGCTTGCTGGAGCTCAGCGGAACTGAGCATGTGCGACCAGCTTATAAAGGTAGACAGAGAAATTTAAAAAGGGAAACATCAGGTGGCGCTATACAGATACATTCTTTTAGATAACTCGGTGACTATACTAAATTCTTAATGACAAACAATTAAAAACCTATTCAGATCCAGGTGCTGCTTTGAAAAACATAGAATATTTTTGAGCACTTGCACCTTTAATGGCCCAAAGGCCACTCTTAATCAGTAGAAGAAATGGCAGTGGTGCTTGCTGGAGCCTAGTGGTCCCTTCACCGCAGCACCTAACCTATGTGGTTGTGTCATTTACTGCAGCTCTGCCCGTTCGAGTTAACAGGGGTAACAACATGTCCCAGGATTGAACCCCAACAATCATACATTGATTGTCTACAGCAGTGATGGCTAACCTCCAGCACTCCAGCGGTGGTGAAACTACGACTCTCAGCATACTCCATTCATTTCTGTGGAGTTCTGAGAACAGCCAAGCAAGTGTGCATCTTGGGAGTTGTAGTTTTACCACAGCTGGAGTGCCGGAGGTTAGACATCACAGGTCTATAGCAATGGCTGGTATCAGGGTAGGATACTGGTTGAGTCACTCTCGTCACTGTGAATAGGAATTGTCTGGTGTAAAAACCTATAAAAAGCAACTTTCTTTTGGAGCACCCGGCATATCTATGCACTGCGAAGACAGACCATTGATTTCCATGAGAGATGTGGACTACTGCTCGGATACTGAACACTCGTTGTTGGGTTCTTCCATCGATTACAGCTGATTGCTGGAGGTCCCATTTTCTAGAGCTATAGACACACTTTGTAGACTTGCTCTACTCTGGTTAATAGATGAGGGTCCTGACGGAGAACTTCCCTAGTAGGGTACTATTGAATGGGTTTTCTGAACCAGACAACATCCCTTACTTTGCTCTTTCTGCATCCTTTGCAAAAAAAAATAGCAACCTCCAAATACTTTGTGTCCAACATTAAAGAGCCAAGCGTCACTTACCATGAGTTTTCTTCACTTCCGAAGCCTCCAAATAAACTATAAGCTCCCGACCATAGTTTGTATCTGAGCTCTCGGTAATAACCTTAAGTAACACAAGAAATACTAGGTTTTTATTTAAGCAATCAAGGTGGCTGCAATCCACAAATTGAACAGATAAGCAACAATTTTATCACTGCTATATCTATACATGAGGCATTACTTCGAGAATACGTATGTGGTCTACCAGGGGTTGAATGCATCCTTACCAGTGTTCATGAACTGAATCCCTTTCTGAAGAATCTCTTCTGTAAGTTGGCCCGTGGCATTCAGATAATCTAGAAGATGAGGTATGGGAGCCATTCGCACAAGATTCTGTTCTCCACATCTAAAAGGCATCTGGAGCAGGTTCTGAAGGTTCTGCAGGGGAAGACCTATAATATCTCCTGATAGAAGGGAACAAAGGTTTAAATAAGAACTTCTCAAATTCCAATATATAGCAATTGTGCAATCCAACCTAAAGCACGCGAAGCTTGTGAGCCCCAGTGCAAAATCTGTAATAGGGCCCCCCTACTATGTTCCATATATAATACTAGTTTCCTTTTTATCCTTTTATGTCCCGTGCAGTTGAATCATGAGAATAAAACTAGATTTTCCGTAAGAAAATTGCATGCTGACTGCAGCATGAGAATGACCAAAGTGAGAATAGCCAACACTCCCCTCTGTTACTTTAAGAGCTTAACTGCAGTGAGGGGCTGACCTAGTAGTCCTCCAGTCCTTCTGCGTATACTGCTGCAGAAAGACTAGCCAGAGACTAAAAGGTAGCTTAATTGCAGCATGAGAATGATCAGCCATGTGTCTCTTGGTTAGGATATTATCTCACTAAAAAGACCTTTCAATAAGCCTGCAATGACTAAAATGATAACATGAGAAGAGCCACGAGTCAACATGCTGTGCTCTATGGCTATTTAGGAGTCTTAGTGCAATATGGAAATATCAAGGTAGACCTCAAGGTATTCTCATGCTGCTGTTTCTACTGCTAAAAAAACCATAGCCTGAGAATATTAGGTAGTTCAGCTGCAGTGTGAGAATAGCTAGCTATTTTCCCCAAATCATTCTATGAAAACTATGACTATCAAGGAGTTTAGGAGAAGTAATGAAATGTCCAGGCACTCCTCCAGTCATTCTCATTCTGTATTACCGCCGAAAGCATAGCCTGAGACTAAAGATAGCTTGAGAATGATCAGCCTTGTGTTCTCTGGTGATTCTTTGAACAACAAAACTTTAAATTTACCAGAAATGACTAAAAAGATAATATGAGAATTAGAGATGAGCAAATTGAAGTTGACGAAGTGGAATTCGATCTGAATTTCAGGGAAAATTCGATTTGCACCTAATCCGAATTTCCTCACGCTTCGTGGTAACGAATCGCATTTTTTCCTAAAATGGCTGTTGCACGTGTTAGGACATGGAGCAAAAGAACTCTAGGAACGAGGGATCACCCACACTGCCATGCATGCAGCCAATCAGCAGCCAGCCAGCCCTGTGATGTCGCAGCCCTATAAATAGCCTCCGCCATCTTGGATTCTGCCATTTTCCAGTGTAATTAGTGCAGGAAGAGACGTCAGCAGGCGCTAGGGACAGTGCTAGAAAAGACTTGAAAACTTATATTTTGCTGAATAGAAGTTCAGAGAAAGAGCATTAGACGTGTCAGGAAAGGATAGGGAGGAATTATTCCACAGTATTGAAGTAGAACAGGGTTCAGTAGGGGAGGTTACAGCCTGGATAATAAGAACAATCCTATTACACCTTGCTGCACTGACTGGGGATCCGAATTGATCCAAACAGCTCTGTAATTCCAGCAAACCGTTCTTGTTATTGGGGTGCAAGTGCTGTTTGATACAGCCATTAACAGGGTTTATTACAAGGAAATATTTATATGTCTTATTTGCCCTTGTGCAGTGCAGTTATATGTTCTGAAGCATTTTTTGGCTTGTATTAGTGGGAAAAAAAAGGTCTTATTAGCCGTTGTGTGGTGAAGTGAGAAACTTAGAGACTTTTTTGGGGTGTTTTAATTTACCATTTATTTATTTGATCTAACAGTATGTCAGACAGAGAAGTGACAGGCCCTGCACAGGGGAGTGGCAGAGGCCTAAATGTTTCTGGCGCAGGCCCAGGTCGCAGCAGAGTAAGGGGGCGTGGCAGCAGGAATTGCAGCGAGAGACCTTAGCTCCCGGTGTCATCTAGCGGTCCTGTCTTGACCAGCATCCCAGCGGTTTTTGAATGGTTGACTCGGTCATGCACTTCATCCCAAGTGACATCAGACACCCCCAGCCAAGAGTCGGTGGGTATGTCAAGCACAACCCTTAGTTGGAAAAGCCCGAGAGCAGGCCCTGTGCCCTCACCTGTCCTCAACCTGCCTCTGTCATTTTGTGTTCCCTCAGTCAGAGAAGTATTATATGCTGTGAGCTCTGCTAGGCGGGCAAGTAGTGATGAGGAGAGTGGGGTGGGAGCTGGTGTTGCGAGCAGTTAGGCTCCTGACCGAGAGACTGTGGAGAAGGAAAAAAGTGACGTGCAGACACTACTCGATGATGATGATGCAGCTGATCGCACTTGGGAGCCGGGTGAAGGCAGCGGCATAGTCAGCAAGTCGTTAGCGTAGCCGGCAGTCAGCAGGGTGGTAGAAGTGGGAGGTCGGGAGCCAAATGTGCCCGGGGTAGACCACCCGCTTCGCAGGAGCATGCCTGCACAGAAAGTAGTAGTGCAGGGGTTCACAGAAGCAGCAGGCGGTAGCAGTCAGTCAGTGCGGAGTGTTGGGGGTAAAATCACCTACTCAGTGGTGTGGCAGTTTTTTGTTTAGCCACCGGAGGGGTTAATTGCTGTGGATCTCAGCACCCTGTCAGAGGCAGGGTGCCGGCAATGTGTTTCTGTCGCCGCTTCCTGCATTTTTAATGTATTAAACGTTAGTTATCATTGGTGGCACAGTGGCCACAGCCCCTCCCCTCCTCTGTGCTCTCATTAGTGGCAGCGGCAGCACAGAGGGAGGGAGAGACTGCTTCCTTCTCCCCGTGCTTCTAAGGCAACATGGCCGTGGTGAGAGCAGCGCAATCCATGTTCTCTGATACTGTGCTGTGCCACACATCTGATGCCACACATCAAGTGCTCCTTCTTTCACCCACCATCTTCAGCTGGTACTAGTATTGCCACCCACCTCCCCACTCTGTCACTGGGTCACTCTGTATTCACCTGATGCTGCTCCCACCTCCTCACTGTCATTGTGCCACTCTGTGGCCTCCTGATGCTGCTGCTGCCACCACCTCCACACTCTGTCCTGGTGCAACTCTGTGGCCTCTTGATGCTGATGCTGCCACTTCCACACTGTCATTGTGCCACCCTGTGGCCTCCTCCTGATGCTGCTGCTGCCGCCACCTCCACGCTGTCATTGTGCCACTCTGGCCTCCTTCTGATGCTGCTGCCACCTCCAGACTTTGTCATTTGGCCACTCTCTGGTCTTCTCATGCTGCTTTCACCTCACCACTATGTCATAGGGCCACTCCGTGGACTTCTCAGGCTGTTCCCATCCTCCCCACTTCATGACTGGGCCACTGTTTTGCCTTTCGGCCTGACATCATCTTTATTTGACCCTTCTTCTGATCTGTCAGAAGGAAGGAAAAATGAGACTCACAACGGATCTTGTCTATGGTCCCTATTTTGCATCAGAATTGGCTTATGATTTGGTAGCCAAAAGCAGGAATGGGTACAATACACAGAAGACATGCAAATATTCCATTTATGTGTCATCTCTGTTTTGGATCCACTCCTGTTTTTTGGCTTTAGCAATACTGATGGATTACTGACCAAATGCTGACCGAGTTAACGAGGATTCTCCACAGACAGGATCCGTATTTTGCGGGTTATTGTTCTGAGGGATCAGAGGAGGGTTACTGCTGACACCCTCTCCACTCTCGGGGAGCGTTTAATAGAACAGGTTCTGTAGACATCTATGTGGAATCAGCTGAAAACAGTGTAAACGGAGTGCGCTTCTTCTTGACGCTAAAATTGACCTGTAAGACTGAGTTCACACTTGAGCTTTTTGGTCAGTATTGGCCCCGTAACTGCCCAAATTAGTGAAGTGTGCGCCTGTCATGCGTGTATTATACTGACTCACAGTACTGTCTCACTACCATAGCAGACTTCCTATGCGCGTTACTGCAAGGCACAGTGTTGTACACTACTATACAGGCTCTCTGCAGCCAGGAAATAGCTGTTTTTTAACGCGATTCGCCGTGAATAAATTTGTATCGAACCGAAATTTTTTGAAAATTCAGCGAACCGGCCAAACCGAATTAGAAAATATCATGGTGGTCTTAAAGTATTCTCATGCTGCCATTTCTGCTGTTAACAATCACAGCCTGAGTATATTAGGTAGTTCCTCTGCATTGTGAGGCTAACTAGCTATGTGCTTTGAGGAATGCGAACTTTGGCATGAGAATGACCGGGGGAACCACCTGGTCATTCTCACACTGCTCTTCAAGAGCAGCAAATACAGTGTTCAAAAAGCTTTCTGCTAAATGTTTGACATTGATAGATCTCATCTGGAAATGGGAATAATGTGACATCAATTTGAGCCACACCATACAGAAACGACCTGCAATTGGCTACTGGTTACATAATATGGTTTTGACCAATACATCATAGTCCAGCAATGACTGCAAGACCTGGAAGGGGTGTCCTGGTGACCAGAGATATTAGTTTAATACTACATAAACATGAAACCTTGTCAAATGAAACTCACCCAAAAATGTAATAAATGCTGATATTGAACCAGGTACCACATTGGGAGGTTGAATAAATTTCAGTGGAGATGAAATATTTTTAGGTGTTTGCCCTGTGGACAAATAAGAAATATTTCCCAATTTATCAGTTTCAGAAACTACAGCTAACTATTCAAAAAGGTAAGTTCTGCACAATATATTATAGAAAAGTATAGATTGTCTGATCCCTATGAGCAGAGACTGCTTAAAGTGAATGTCCATCCCTTAGTATCATTAATATAAAGTGAATGTCCACCCCTGAATATTATTATTATAAAGTGAATGTCCACCCCTGAGTATTATTAGTACAAAGTGAATGTCCACCCCTGAGTATTATTATTATAAAGTTAATGTCCACCACTGAGTATTATTATTATAAAGGGAATGTCTACCCCTGAGTATTACTATTATAAAGGTGAGTGTCCACTCCTGAGTATTACTATTTTTATTATAAAGTGAATGTCCATCCCTGAGTATTATTATTACAAAGTGAATGTCCACCCCTAAGCATTAATATTATAACGTGAATGTCCACCCCTGAGTATTATTATTATAAAGTTAATGTCCACCACTGAGTATTACTATTATAAAGGTGAGTGTCCACCCCTGAGTATTATCATTTTTATTCTAAAGTGAATGTCCTCCCCTGAGCATTATTATTCTAAAGTGAACGTCCACCCCTGGGTATCACTATTATAAAGGTTAGTGTCCACCACGAGTATTATCATTTTTATTATAAAGTGAATGTCCCCCCTAAACATTATTATATTGTTGTTTTTTCTGTGCTGACTCATTTCATAATTGTCTGGACTTTCTTTTTACTGATACTGAGTTCCACATTTGCTGATCTGTCATACATGTACACAGTAAGATTCTAGTTGTTTGAAGCCACCACTAGGAGGAGCTTAGGGGTTCACATACACCTGATACGTTGAGCCTAATTGGTTTTTTCAGACTCTCTTTGACAGGTCCTCTTTTTGTTGGTAACGGGGTAGAGTCACCCATCACTTTTCAGAAAATGACTAATGTAAAAAAAATTCTGAAAGCTTTTCTAGCCCCTTAACATAGAAACATAGAAACATAGAATGTGTCGGCAGATAAGAACCATTTGGCCCATCTAGTCTGCCCAATATGCTGAATACTATGAATAGCCCCAGGCCCTATCTTATATGAAGGATGGCCTTATGCCTATCCCATGCATAAGTAGTATCACTGAAGGAAGTGCATTCCTACCAACCATGTCATTATCTTATTATCGATGAATATTGTAATTAAGTGAGGAAAATTGGCTTCTTTCTCACAGTTTTTTTTTTTGCCTTCCTCTGGATCAACTTGCAGGATAACAGGCTGATCTGGATGGATAGATGTCAGTTTTCGGCCTTATAAACCATAAACTATGTATGTGTTGCAAATAAGATATAAATCTTTTGAGATTTCTTTTGTTACCTTGCATACAGATGAGGTTACTAGAGGTCACTTCTTTTTTAATCCCTTCAGCCTAGGAAAAAGGAGGAAAAAAGTTTGCATTTCTTAAAAATACTGAAATAAGATCTGTTTTTAAATATACTTACATTCTATTGACTTCTATGGGATATGTTGTAAGCGTACTCACGTTTCATTGACTTCTATGGGAAAGTGCTGTGGGCATGCTCGCGTTCCATTCACTTCTATGGGAGAGTGTTGTGGGCATGCTCAAGGTCCATTGACTTCTATGGGAGACTGTAGTGGGCATGCTCACATTTTTTTTACTTCTATGGGAGAATATTGTGGGCATGCTCACAATGTACTGATTTATGACATTGTTGTGGCCATGCTCTGTGATGTGCAGTAGTTGTAATTAAAACATATTTATTTATTTTTTTAATGGATATGCAGTGGGTGTTCTTCCGGTACTTTATAAGTCACTTTAAATTACCTCTAAAATTTGCTTTTTAAAATCTTACGTCTATAATGCGATATAACCTCTTGAAGTTACAGGTCCAAAGCGTGAGGCTGCATTATTGATATATTTTTATGATATCATGCAACAATCTACTTCTTCCTCAATTTGTAGATCCTAGCTGGATGGAATAATGATAGTTATGTGGGTCTATCTGTGGATGGTGATCTGAATCAGGGTATATAACAATACTTGACAAAAATCAGGAGGGGACATATCATCATCAGAATCTCAAAACTGAAATCCACATTATTCACCTCAACAATAATGGTCTGTATCACAGTATCCTTGCGGGGGGGCTGAGAAGGGTCATTGGTTCCATCACATGTTTGACCGATGTAGGTAGTCTCGGCTGAAACAGTAAAATTGATAACCCCTGGCAGAAAGGAAAAAACAAGGGTTAAAATGGAGGTAGTATGTGAGAACTGCAATTCTATGAATTGAAAATGGTTCCCATGAACATTTTAGGGCTGGTCCCTTGCATTGCACCAAGTGCAATTCCCATCTTAAAGGGGGTGTCTGACCTCAGACATTGGTGGCATATCGTTAGGATATACCACCAATGTGAAATAGGTACAGTTCCCACAATAGGTGCAGGACCATCTCTTATCCATAAAATGGAAACCCCTGAAGTAAACAGTGGGCAAGAACGCATGTTCAACCTCCCTCCATTCATTTCTATGGAAGTTGCGAAAAAGGTAAGCGCTGGCTTAGCTATTTCTGGAGGTCAATAGAGTGGTGGCTACACTTGCGTAAGTGCCCTCTCACATCACTTCTATGGGTCTTCCAAAATTGCTCTCGTCTACTTTCAGAACTCCCATAGAAATTAATGGAGAGCACGCCGTGCGTGCGTTCTGAGCTTTCCTTCAGTTTTGGTGACCCATTCTGGTGTGGGTTCCAAAGGTAGGACCAGAACCTATTGATATGTCATTCAATCACTGACACGATAAATGCCCTTTAAGCATTTATGGCACATCCTCAGGATCTGTGTTTATTCAATCCTCTGTTGTCTTGATAGACAAAGGTCCTAGAGATAAACCCACATACCAGTATCTGATAAGTGCGGATTTGACTTCCAGCACTTCAATCGTTAAGCTGTTTGAAGGGGCCCCGTTGTTTGGGCCAGCACTGAAGCCTCATACTCTACCAAGCACTGAGTTCTATTGATCAAAATATTTCTACCTAATGAGGTCGCATTTATGTTCCAGATATAGGAGGCTCTCTCTCCTGAGCAGATGCATGCATTCTGTTCTCCTTCTTGCAGTGCAGCTATCATAATCATCAGACTTCGACAAACTTACTTGGATCTGTAAAGAGAGGACATATAGAAAATTGCCTAGAGATGGAGCTGGATGACTTTAAACAGGATACTAGATAGGATACCAGTTGATGAACTTTCACTCCTTCTAAACAAATTAAATGCAAAAATCCCCAAAGTTCCCGTAGTTAGCAAAAATAATTTCAACCAAGCTTTTAAGGACTTGTTCTGCAGCTGCCACCATACCTAGCATGGCTTGATGTATATCATTTAACTCCTTTAAGGCCCGTCTATTTTGGGCCTTACCTAAAGGGGTTGTTCGCTGCTCAACATTTACAGTATATTGCTAGTACTGTTGAGCAAATCGAAGTCCAGGAACTTCAGGGAAGATTCGATTAGCCGCAAAGCTGAATTTACTTGTGCATCGTGGTAACGAATCGATTTCTCTGAAATGGCATTAAAAAATAAAACAAATCATACTTACCTCATCTGTTTGAGAGCGAAGAGCCAGCCTCCGCCATCTTAATTGAAGATCCCGTGCGAAAACTAGTGCACAGTGGCATATGACGTCACCACGCCAGCCGAGGTAGTGACGTCATCACGGGCCGTGCAAGATTTCGTGCTGGATTTTCAATCAAGGTAGTGGCGGCCATCTCCTCATGCATCAAATGCATGAGGTAAGTATGATTTTATTTAATTGTTATTTATTTTACACTTTCATAGTAATGTCAGATGCCACGATCAGCGATGAATGTGGCATCTGAGGGGTACAATGAAAAGGAGAAACACAATTGCCATTCCCTGTCATTGCAACCACTATTAACTAGAGAAGTAATTCATCACAAAGCTAATTTTTTTTGTGAAATTCGGCAAAGCAGCCGAATCGCATTCTCTAATACTTTGCTCATGACTAATTTCTAGGATATGCCGCAAATGTCAGATAAGTGTGAGTCCCACACCTGGGATCCACTCCTATCTCCAGAATGGGGCCTTCAAAGTTAAAGAGGACCTTTCACTGGTCCACAGATTATTAGGCAAATGTATATACATCACACCTATAACTACAAATTATGTGTTTGGACCCAAAAATTACACCTAAAATGGTAATAATTATAAATCTTTATTAATCCTTTTATAAAAGTTATTAAAATTAAATATTTTACAATATGCAGATGGTCTAATAGAGTCACAGACATCAATGGAAGAATAACGTAGATGTTACACAGATTTCGTAAGAGGGAGACAGGAGAACATATACACTTTAAATGATCATAATAAATTACACTAGTATAGAGTCCAACAATTCATCATATTGCCTATCGTGTCACAAATATATAGGGAAATTCATAGTTTGAACAAAATAAAGTGCATAGTGCAGTATGAATTCCAACAATAGCAGCTAGATGGCAATGCTAGATCACAATTAGTAAATTACACTAGTGTAAACTCCAACAGTTAATCATATTACCTATTTTATCACGAATACATAGGGAAATTCATAGTTCAAACAAAATAAAGTGCATAGTGCAGTGTAAATTCCAACAATAGCAGCTAGGTGGCAATGCAAGGCCACAATTATATCCCCAAGTTGGAGAGGTAAATGTCAGACAGTAACGTGGCCATTACATGAACTCCTTGTCCCTCTCCAACTGTGGCCGATACCTACCTCGACCTTGCATTGCCACCTAGATGGCTATTGTCAGGAATGTCACTGCACTATGCACTTTATTTTGTTTGAACTATGAATTTCCCTATGTATTCGTGATAAAATAGGTAATATGATTAACTGTTGGAGTTTACACTAGTGTAATTTACTAATTGTGATCTAGCATTGCCATCTAGCTGCTATTGTTGGAATTCACACTGCACTATGCACTTTATTTTGTTCAAACTATGAATTTCCCTATATATTTGTGACACGATAGACAATATGATGAATTGTTGGACTCTATACTAGTGTAATTTATTATGATCATTTAAAGTGTATATGTTCTCCTGTCTCCCTCTTACGAAATCTGTGTAACATCTACGTTATTCTTCCATTGATGTCTGTGACTCTCTATTAGACCATCTGCATATTGTAAAATATTTAATTTTAATAACTTTTATAAAAGGATTAATAAAGATTTATAATTATTACCATTTTAGGTGTAATTATTGGGTCCAAACACATAATTTGTAGTTATAGGTGTGAGTAGTTGGTTGATGTGTGACCCCCATAGGTCAAAAGGTTTTTTGGTTGAAATGTATATACATGCAGAGCGGCACCCAAGGATGACCCTGCACTTACTTGTATCCCGGGGTGCCGCTCCGTTCGTCCGCTGTAGCCCCTGGTATTCAGGATATGAGCTGAGCGCTGCGATTGGCCAGCGCTCCAGCCTTGGGAGAAGGAGACGCCCAGGGCAAAAGAAGATGTCTCCGCCCCAGGCAAAATTATCAGAAGCACAAGCTCCGGTACCTGGGGCTACAGTGGATGAACGGAGCAGCACCCCCATCCCTGGGTGCCGCTGTGCATGTACCGTATTTTTCGCCCCATAAGACGCACTTTTTCCCCCAAAAGTGGGGGGAAAATGCCCCTGCGTCTTATGGGGCGAACGCTGACAATTTACATCGTAGCCTGCGGTGCTCCAGCATCACAGGCTGCGATGTATGAGCGGGGAAGGAGGAGGGGCTGGAGGCCGGCAACTTACGGCGGGCCCAGTGCAGTCACTGTACTTACACTGGGCCCTGCTGGTCTGCATAGTATTTCTAAACAGCAATGCTTAAGTTCTTAATAGATTTAACTAAAGCTGCGATCTCTCGTTTATTATAACTTACAAGAAATCCTCCGTAGCAGGCAGAGTGGCTGGCTGGGTTACGTCACTCACTGGCATTGCACGCCTGCTCTGCCTGCTTCATTCATAAAGTGGGCGGAGCAGGCATGCAACGCCAGTGAGTGACGTAACCCAGCCAGCCGCTCTGCCTGCTACGGAGGATTTCTTGTAAGTTATAATAAACGAGAGATCACAGCTTTAGTTAAACCTATTAAGAACTTAAGCATTGCTGTTTAGAAATACTATGCAGAGCAGCAGGGCCCGGTGTATTAGGGGACATTAGTGACTGGGGATCTGTGGATGACACATATTATAGCAGTGTCATCCACAGATCCCCCCCCATAACAGTGGCATCCACAGATCCCTCTCCCCATATCAATGCCATCCACAGCTCCCCCCCATAACGGTGCTATCCACACCTCCCCCATAACAGTGCCATCCACAGATCCACCCATAACAGTGCCATCCACAGCTCCCCCCATAACAGTGCCATCCACAGATCCCCCATAACAGTGCCATCCACAGATCCCCCATAACAGTGTCATCCACAGATCCCCCATAACAGTGTCATCCACAGATCCCCCATAACAGTGCGTCATATATAGATCCACCATAATAGTGTCATGTACAGACCAGCATTCGTTCAAAACCCACCAAAACCACACCTTTTGGTAAAAAATATTTTTTTTCATATTTTCCTAGCCAAAAACCTAGGTGCGTCTTATGGGCCGGTGCGTCTTATAGGGCGAAAAATACGGTATATACATTTGCCTAATAAACTGTGGACCAGTGAAAGGTCCTCTTTAAGGAGAGCGGACCATGCATGCGGAGCATCCTCTCCCCTCACTGTTATGGGAGTATCACCCTCGTCTATTTTTAGAAGTCTGATAGCATTGAATGGAGAGCAAGCATGGGTGGTACTCGACCTATTTTCAGAACTTCAGTAGCAGTGAACGGAGGGTGGCTGCACATGTGTTGCTGTTCTTCCTTCACTTCTAGAGCTCTATTGTAGAGATTTGTGCAGTCCTGCCTCTGTGATCTGCTTCTACCTGACATATGTGGCATATGGTAGCAATATGCCATAAATGTTGAAATGGGACAACACAACCTCTTTAAGATCTGGCATTTTTTGCCATCTTTTTCATCCTCATCATTCAATCAAGAGTGATAACTTTTTTATCTTTCCGTTGACGTAGACCTTGCTTTTTGCTGGACAAGTTGATATTTTTCAAATGCAACATTTTAAAGTACATACAATATTAATATTTTTTTTTTAGGTAATACAAAAAAAAAAAAATTTTTGGGGGGTTTGTTTTTTGGGTTTTTACAGCTTTCACCATGTAACATAAATGACTGGATGACTTTATTGTGTGTGTCACTATGATTACAGTGATAAACTAGTTTTTCTACTATTGCACAATAAAAGTATCAAAAATATGATTTGTGCTGACATTTTTTAGGTTTTTGTTGGTTGACTGAGCCATGTGAGGACTTTTTTTTGTAGAATGACTTTTAGTTTGAGAAACTAAAAGAGACTTGCAGATATGATACCTTTAAATGGCTAACAAAAATGTCTGATGATGCTTCATTAGACATGCTACAATTAAGAGTCTGAAGAAACACAACTGGAAAGTCTGTCTTGGTATCCCGCTCCAACAAACTCTTGGCCTACTTTTGGTACATCGAGGATATTTTGATCATCTGGATGGACTAAACTAATAAAATTTCATGAACGATTCCATGAATTTCATCACACCTGACACTGAAGTATTCAAATACAGAAATCAACTTTCTGGACAACACCATAAAAATTCAAAACAGCTCCCTAGATCAAAAGCCTATAGATCGGCCTACATAACTGAAATGGGATAGCTAGCTGCCACCCAAAAGAGATAAAAAGTCCAGCATCTGCAGTCAGGCTATCAGATATATGTTCCTGCATATGTTTCCACCCAGCAGACAAGGATGAATACTTAAAATCTCAAAAATTCATTTTTACATCAGGGCTACTATCCTGCTTCAATGGATGATTAAATCACCAGAGCCACCTGAAGTCAAGGAAAAAAGAGAACCATTGTGTACCTTCGGTAGTGTCTTACAACCCACAGCTACTAAGGTACTAAGAAAACCCTCAACAAAAAAAATTATATCATGTCCTGTACAAGGATGACCACGTGAAAATGAAATTCCAAGATCCTCCCCTGCTATGTTACCTACAACCTTCAAATCTGAGAGATGTTTATGAGTTCTTTGGCATCTGACACACAACAAAGGAACTTAATCCTGCAGTGTGAGCAGATGCCATGTAATGACAACAGATAGGATCCGGATTCCCAACACGCAGTAGGAATATATGATTCCTGCATATTCTGCATCCAATGTGGTGGACCTGATTTAGTGCATTAAATGTCCTATTGGCGGTCTCCATGTTGGAAAAACAGAATGAAAACTCAAAGCAAGTCTGAGGTCTCATCATCACACAATTAAAAAAAGAACATTTTGACAAATATTTTTGTAGCAAAGGATACATTGAAGACATATGAAAGTTGAATTAAAAGGCAAATTTTAAGTCCCAAAGAGCCAGAAGAATTTGGAAACGTGCATTTATGACATACTGAACACAAGACTGAATTTTTCACAAGGATCTAAAGAATCTGCTCCAGAGATAGTGGGGCTAGTGGTCCTTTACTCAGGCTGATTATTAGACCAATTGCTTATACAAACACTCGTGGCTGATAAGTGGCTTATGCAAAGGTAAAGGGGAACAGCACTCCAAGTAGTTGCAATAGCTCTTCTGGGTACTCGCAGCCACTGGTTTTGGTCCAACACGCCCCAACAACGTTTATCCTCAAAAGATGAATGATGGAAGCGGCACTTCAGTTGAGATCATTGCATTTTGAATAAACTATCACAACTGCATCTTAACCGAGTGCTGCTTCCATTTTTCATCTTTGTGAATTGGCTTATACAAACATGCCACAGATCACCCAATGAATGAGCAAATGCTTGTGTCTCTGGCATGGCCTAATAGGTGCACTATGATGGCAGGCCTGGATGACATGAGTCCCCTGGCTGCCATGTTAATGCATCAGCAATTCATGATCATGTCACTGGGGCCAATAGCTTGACAAGGAGAACCCCTACCGTCTATATAACTACTTAGTTGCCACAATCACTATTGACTTCGGTATCTATGAGGCATCTAAACTGCTGAAATCAGAGTTGTGTGTTCCCAGTAGATGCAGCAGGACCAGGGCTCTGTAATACTGGGCCCATGAAACCACCATGATGAAAATGTACCTCATGGGACATTAAGCACCAGCTGCACTTGGCATACATTTTCGACCCACCACATTTCACTTCAGTTACCTTCACACATTGCTCCAGATAGTTGGACACAAAGCCACTCAGGACAAGCAATTCTCCTCGAATGAAGGAATAAGGTAGAGACACCTCTATGAAGAACGGGATGAATGTGGTGAACTCTGACGGACTCTTTGTCATCCCAAACCCATCTGTTTCAGACGTGCAGATCATGGAGCCCTTCCACTCGGTGATGGTATCAGGAACTGTCTGAGATATTTTGCCATTACCTTGTGAACTGAAGCACATACAGAAAGAAATTAACAGACTAATTGTAAGCTTTGGGGAACAGGAAATGAGATATATCATGATATTTAGATTGATACAATGACAGAGGCAGATAGCGCCATGGTCCAGAGAGATCTTCACAATTAGTTTGGTTCTTCAGAATATGTTCTTAGCATGTTGCAGGGTTTTTCAGGACTAGGTTCATATCTGATCTGTAGAGTTAAGACCCTCAGTATCCTTCTTGAATCTTGATCAGCTGAATGAAGGGGCCGTGGTTCACATCAGTTAAGTCCCATTCAAATAAGGAAGGGGTTGGCAGATTGGCAGTAGTTCAGGGACTTTAATCCCTCCAAATCAGAGAGCGATGGACCTATCTTAAGGATAGGTCTTTAATATTACACTTTGGAAAACCCTTCTAAGACCTTATCAAAATTTTTGTTTCCCTTGTGTCAGTCAAGATGAATGTCATTGTATTACTATTTTGGCAGATATACTACCAGTATACAGGTTTAATATTTTGCAGACGTAGCAAAGATGTACTTGCCATTTGGCACCAGCAGGTACAGGTTTTAAGAGAGAGATTTATCATAATGTATTTTGAATAAATAGTTGCAGAGAGCTACAAACTTGTTGTTATCATATCTTATATGGTCGCCAATTCAATTTTCCAGAATTTTAAGTCGAAATCTGTCTGCAGTGCCCCAGAGGACGTCTGCAAAGTGTTTGTTATGACTGAAAAAGTTAATGCCTTGTACGTATGTGATCCCAAGAGCTTTCTATAGGTAGAACAATTCAGTTATTATGCTCTAGCTCAGCAGAGGGAGGCTAGCCCTGCCTAACTACACAGGAGCTGTGTAGTTGGATTGCATCAGCCAGTTTAGCCTGGCTCTGCCTGTGAGAGAGGCAGACACTTGTGACCCTGTGTGAAGCTGAAGCCAGGAAAAAGCATTTTTCCCAAGGAAAAACACAATTTCTATCATATGTAAGCTGCCAGAGAACAGCAATTGTGCCAGTAGACTAGGCCTGAGGGAAAGAGAACAGATATCTGCAGACTGTCTAGGATCACAAGGCCTTGGGTATTAGCAAAGGTACACTTGTTTATGGCTATGGACTTTGCTGCTTTGTGGAGAGGGTATGGATTGTCATCCAGATCTAAAGATCTGTACCCCGCAATGGGAACTGAGTACTGATTGTGATAGATTTACACACCAATGATCATCTTGGAAAGATTGCATAGTGCTTAGAGAGAAACTCTGGGACCACTACTACCATCATTGTTGCCTATACACAAAAAGGAAAAGCAAGCTCTGTGAAATACCTCAGAATTATGCCTGATATATGCTTGTACTTCATCACCCTTCATCCGCAGTAAAAAGACTGTTTTTTGGTTATCACTAGGGATGTCCCGATACCGATACTAGTATCGGTATCGGGACCGATACCGGCATTTTCACGAGTACTTGTACTCGTAAAAATGCCGCCGATACCACTGCCGATACCGGAAGTTCCGGTTCGGCAGCGGCTATATTGTGTTTCATTAACCCTAACTTACTGTTGCCCGTGATTACTAACTATTAATGCGCAGTCCCTCCATGCTCCTGCCCCGCGCGCCTTCTGTAACCATAAAGTGGGCGGAGCGGGCAGGCAGGACATGAAGCGCATGGAGGAATCGGGCAGCTTGAGCTCTCAGTTCCTCCATGCGCCTCATGTCCCGCCTGCCCGCTCCGCCCACTTTATGATTACAGAAGCGCGGGGCAGGAGCATGGAGGGACTGCGCGTAATAGTTAGTAATCACGGGCAACAGTAAGTTAGGGTTAATGAAACACAATATAGCAGCTGCGGGGCCGGTGTATGAGTCAAGCTGCACCGGCCCCGACACTAATGGGGGGGATCTGTGGATGACATGTATATAGCATAAGATGCTATATATGTGTCATCCACATAGCCCCCTAACAGTGTCATCCACAGATCCCCCATTACAGCCTCATCCACAGATCCCCCCCCATTACAGCCTCATCCACAGATCCCCCCCCCCATTACAGCCTCATCCACAGATCCCCCCCCCATTACAGCCTCATCCACAGATCCCCCTCCCCATAACAGTGATGTCCACAGGACCCCCCCCATAACAGTGATGTCCACAGGTCCCCCCCCCATAACAGTGATGTCCACAGGTCCCCCCATAACAGTGATGTCCACAGGTCCGTCCCCCCATAACAGTGATGTCCACAGGTCCCCCATAACAGTAATGTCCACAGGTTCCCCCATAACAGTAATGTCCACAGGCTCCCTCCATAACAGTGATGTCCACAGGTCCCCCTCCCCATAACGGTGACGTCCACAGGTCCCCCATAACGGTGACGTCCACAGGTCCCCCATAACGGTGACGTCCACAGGTCCCCCATAACGGTGGCGTCCACAGGTCCCCCATAACGGTGGCGTCCACAGGTCCCCCATAACGGTGCCATCCACAGATCCCCCATAACACTGTGTTATCCACAGATCCCCCATAACAGTGCGTCATCCACAGATCCCCCATAACAGTGCGTCATCCACAGATCCCCCATAACAGTGCATCATCCACAGATCCCCATAACGGTGACATCCACAGATCCTCCACAACAGTGTGTCCTCCACAGATCCCCCAAAAACAGATCCCCCTGGAGGCACATTGGTTTGAAAACGCTATTATATTACCATTTATTAATTTATTAACACTTGTACAAAGGAAAAGAAAAGCCGTTGTCCATAGCAACCAAATTCCAGCTTTAATTTTTTTCATTGCTATCAGTAACTGCGGGGCTGTTTATACGAGGTATCGGTAATTGGTATCGGCGAGTACTTAAATAAAAGTATCGGTACTCGTACTCGGTCTTAAAAAAATGGTATCGGGACATCCCTAGTTATCACTAAACTGGGCCTGGTTTTTGACTCCACCATCATCCACCACCAGCCCCTGAACCTTACCTTCTGCTTTGCACCCCACCAAACATCCACCATCATGGGCACCCTACCTAACACCATGCAGGAGCCTCAAAAAATCCCAGGAAGTGCCCTGAGGGTGCAGCCTCTATCCACTGCAGTCCAAGGTGAGGACTGCCACAGCTAACATAGCCACTACCACTCCTCCCATCCTCCACTTCTTTCTTCTGGACACCCTGTTCCTGTATTACCAGATACAATTTTCATTTAAAAAAAGGAGTGACAACTTTTATGGCAGCTTTAATGATGACCATTAGAGATAACCAATGTTTTGAAAAAGTCAATTCGGCAGCTTTGCCTAATTTTGACAAGAAAATCGATTTGTTACGAATAACTTCATCAGGAATCCCTTTCCATTGTATGGAGCAGATGCAATGACAGAGAATGTAGATTGTGCTGCCCCCGCATCATTTAACCCCTCAGAATCTGCATTCAACACTGATCGTGGCATTTGTGACTCACATTAAGCTGCTTAAGGGTCAAAAAAAATGATACCCACCTCCCTACGTAATCACTCTGGGCACGCATAGTGACATCATCAGTGATGACGTCAAAGCACACATACAGCGTGATCATGTGGTGACGTCATCACGCTTGCCGCAGGTCCTTTGGTGGGTTTTTGGCAATCAAGATGGAAGCAGACGGCCTCTCCGCGAGCAAGTGGATGAGGTGAGTATAATTTTTTTTACCTTCAGCCACCGTTTTAGGAAAAATTGATTCATTACCACAAAGCACAAGGAAATTCGGCTTCGTGGTGATTCGAATCTTTCCTGAAATTCGTATTGAAATCCACTTTGGATACTATGATTATCTCAGCACTAATTGCCATATTAGTTGCCACTCAGGTGAGCAGTTCAGGAACCCCCTCTTCAAGCTAGAACAGAGCGATTCTTACATGGACCTGGTCATCTACGCACCATATGGTCACCATTAATTTTAATAGAATGCTACACGTCCAGAGAAAACAGCAGCCATGATCACCGATGGATAGAGAGGCTGGTCAATTTTTGTCCCTGTAAGGGGGCGGTGTCTCAGAAAACCAAAGCTCTTACCGCTATTTTACTGTGGGGTCTACTGGGCAGGGTGTGATCATGTATGCCTATATTTCACTGCATTTCAGTGGTGCTATATGTCTGGAAATCCTCCCAACAATTTAACTCTGACAGGAGGCTCAGATAAAACGTAGTAAAGAGACATGACTACTCACTCAGCCGTTACCATTGTCCACACCCAGGTGTCCGAAAAGTTTCTTCTAACTGTTTCAATTGTTTCAGTTCCTCCCAATCTACTAGCCATATCGGGAGCAGAGGCACTCTACGCCATCTGTTCCGCCTTTGGAAATATTCCTTAAACAACATAAAAAATCTAAAACATATTTGGCAGATGAGAAGATAAGTTCTGCTGATCAAGAGTCATTTCAGGAGATATTTTATGTTAGTTTTTGCATAATTCACTTTAAAGGGGTTTTCTGTGATCTTGATATTGAAGACCTATCTTCAGGATCGGTCATCAATATGATAGTGGCGCGGGTCCAACTCCCGGCACCAACGCAAATCAGCTGTGAGAAGTGCCCGCGATGCCCCATCAGCACTTAGGCCTCTTCCCAGGCCAGTGACATCACGTTCATCAGTCACATGGCCCAGGTGCAGGTGAGCCCCATTCAAGTGAAGCCGCTATAGAATGCTTGGCAATAATAAGCTGTGAGGAGGCCACGGTGCACACAGGATCACTGTGGCCACCTCAAACAGCTGATCTCATATTGATTTTGTAAAACATTAGACTGAGAGTGGTCTCGCCCTCCAGGGTTATAAGGCCTTATTTACATGTTTGTGTGCATGATGACATCCAATTGTCAATGGTTCATCCGTGAGGATGTCTGTGAAGGATCGGTGTTTGATCTGTGGGTCTGTTTTTTACCCCTCGTGTGTCATCGGTATTCCACGGACACTGCTCGACTAAAAATCAATTTTCAGAGCATCTCCTACTACTAGTCCATGAAAAACCACTGACATGCCATCCATGTTCTGTCAGTGGTTTTCACAGACCCGTAGACTTCAATGGCTGTGTCTAGTCGACACCATGGACCAAAATAGTGCATGTCTCTAAGGACAGTACACGGACAGTACACATTCATGATTCACCAGTGTGTGAATTAGGCTACTTTTACACTTGCATTGTTGTTTTCAGGTATTGAGATCCTGCAGAGGAGCTCAATACTGGAATAAAAAGTTTCC
>CM065594.1:19760174-19903454 GCA_033119425.1 Bufotes viridis
ATTTCTATTGTATTGTATTCACAGGCATCATTGGAGTCTACAATATCATCTCTGTATTTCAGGCATGTGTAGTACCCCAGTACAGGCAATATCCTTCCTACACCTAGCTACTGTCTCTAATTGTTAACAAATAATGTCATCTGTGTATTTAATTCCAGGTCCTTTGATAGTGTGTCTTAATAAAATTGTTATGTAACGCATGTATTGTTATTAAATGTATTGTGCCTGGTTGTCCAGCAGGTGTAAGTGTATCTGGCAGAGGGAGATCTTTAGATAGAATGGAACTTTCCATTCCATTCTCCCCCCTGTTGGGCACAAGTGGGATCGATCTGCTTCCTACCAAGGGAAGGGTTGCAGGAAGCTAGAGCGAGTTGAGAGTTGAGTTGAGAGTAAACTTGAGGTTCAACATGATACTAGTGATGAGTGGCAGGGGCAATATTCAAATTCGAATTCGCGGTATTTCGCAAATATTTGGTAGAATATTCGTCATATATTCGTGAATGCGCGCAATACAGGTGTGGGTCACTATAGCTACATTTTTCAAGCTACTAGAAGTTTTCTGATACTGGAGAAAATAGGTGGCACGGCAGAACATTACAATAGCTTTATATGCAGATAGAGTGCTCCAATATATTGGCGATTGTGTAAATCGGCACTAATGATGCAAATATGTTGGCGCAATACGTGCAACTTCACATTTTAACAGGACTGACTACATATTACTGATTGGTGCACTAAGTATTGTTGTGAACTTGTGACATCACAGCACTATGTCTGTCTGTATGTATGTATGTATGTATGGACAGCAGAACCTATCACACAAACTAACACCCTGCACTGGAACCTATCAGCTACACTATATCACGATCTAACCTACACTGACTATCTACCACTAACTATCTGTATTTAATATATATAAGCTAACTATCGATCTAATGTAATGACACAGGAAAGCAGAGAGCACAGCAATAACTCTGCTGTCTCTCTCAGATCTGCAAAATACTGCATACAATGGCTGCTGGGGAGTTTCTCTTATACTACAGGGGTAGGCAATAGTGTTGATCGAGCACCAAAGTGCTTGTGTGCTCAAGTAGAACACTTTGTGATGGGTGCTCTACCGAGCACCAGAGCACAATGGAAGTCATGAGAGTACCCGAGCATTAAACCAGGCACCCCCTGCTCTGAAGAGGGGAGGGTGTAAGTACTCTAGTTCGGCTTAGGAGTCCCTGCTCTGACTCCATATATAGCTATTTCCATATATGGAGTCAGTACTTGGGGACACCCCAGTGTATTTAAATCTAATTTAAATAACCTTCTGCATTAGAGGCAAGGCACTTAAATAGTCTAAACAAGTTTGTGACAGGATTTGAACTCACGGCTTCTCCATCACAGCCCAGAACTTTAACCACTATACAGCTGCATAGCCAGTTAGTAAAAATAAATAAAAATAAATGAGACTTCTACTGCAGAGGAATACTTAGTACTAGTAAGTATTCCTATATAGTAGGAGTCTCATAGATATATTTTTTTGTTACTGGCTATGCAGCTATATAGTGTTCTGGGCTGTGATGCAGAAGCTGTGAGTTCAAATCTCATCACAAGCTTTTTCAGAAATAGAGGTTAAATTAGATTTATATATTTTATATTTTTTTTAGTAATTGTAAAAAATGTATGGCACAATATGTGGTAAACTACTATTGATGTTTTTAGCCATAATATATTTACATATCTTATAATACATTATATATTCTAAATATATAATAATATGTGTAAATATATTATGGCTGACTTATATATATATGTTTAAATTAAGTTTAGCTTTATTTCTAAAAAGGTTTGTGACTGTATTTGAACTCACAGCTTCTGCATCACAGCCCAGAACTTTAACCACTACACTATATAGCTGCATAGCAGTCACTAAAAAAATATAATATTTGAGAAAATGTTTCTACTGTATAGGAATACTTGCTAGTAGTAAGTATTCCTCTACAGTAGAAGTCTCATTTTTATTATTATTTTTAGGCAACTGGCTATGCAGCCATTATAGCTGAGTGGTTAGGTTCCTTGCCTCTAATACAGAAGGTCATGAGTTTGAATCCCAGCAGAAAATTTTCTGAAAATAGAGGCTAAATTAGATTTAAATACACTGGGGTGTCCTCAAGCACAGACTCCATATATGAACATAGCTGTATATGGAGTCTGAGCAGGGACTCCTAAGCCGCGGACTCACACTGAGGCATTCCCTCACTGTACAGCCATCTTCATAGAAGCTAAATTAGATTTAAATGCACTGACTCGAGCATCACACTCGAGCACACGCAGTGTCCGGGCGAACTCCGCGATCTGCCGAGCATAGAGATGCTGGAGCCTAACTGGTGTTCGGCCGAGCATGCTCGCTCAACACTAGTAGGCAACTTTCCTATTTGTTGCTAGGGATGTTGCTAAGCTCAGACAAAGACATTGCAGCCTTCTCATTGGCCCACAAGCAAGAAGCAGGAGGGGATCATGTGTACAGATAAAAAAAATATCTATCACTATATTCTAAATATTCGCGAATTCTCGAAGTGGTGATATTCGCGCTCATCACTACATGATACCTGTCTTGCTTTAGAGAATGAATATTCGAAGTGGGACAACCCCTTTAGGGCACAGCTACATATGGCATAAATGCTGTAGATTTTCTGCAGTGAAACTGAGTGCGCACAATATTTATAGTAGCAACGAAGTGGATGATTTCATAAGTCTCATCCGCACGCTGCAGAGAAAACCCTCAACGGAATGTGACTTGTGCTACGGGTTTTCAGTACACAGCATGTCAATTTATGTTTTGGGCTTTACCTGTGGCTTTTAACCTGGAGTCCTGTTGCATTCACCAAATTTGATGTTTAATACATTACCTGATGGTAAAGTTGGGTTCTAGGAAGTTAGAGGTGTCTATCTCATATTTTGCTGATCCGTCCAAGCCAGTTATTACAGTCTGAGTGCCCCAAACACCATCAATATTGAGCTGCACCTCTTCACCTGCTATTGGGAGGCCCTTCTCATCCTTAAGTAAAACCTGAAAATCAAAAATATCACAAGACATACAAAATGTAAATTGTGATGGCCAAAATTAAAAATCTACCACATCCTGTATACATACAGTACCAATATGCAGTACCCATACAGCATACATACAGTACATATATAGTACCAATATACAGTGCTCATACAGCAGACATACAGTACCATTATAAAGTACCCATACAGCATACATACAGTACATGTACAGTATCATTATACAGTACCCATACGGCATACATACAGTACCATTACATAGTACATGTACAGTAGCATTATACAATACCAATACAGCATACATACAGTACCATTACACAGTACCCATACAGTACTAATATATAGTATGCGCAAAATACCATTATATTATACCCATACAGCATACATATAGTACCAATATACAGGACATGTACCGTACCACTATACAGTACACATACAGCACCAATATACAGTAAATTTACAGTATCATTATATAGAACCCATACAAATAATATCAAAATACAGTACATGTATAGTACCAATATACAGTACCCATGCAGCATATGTACAGTACCATTATACCCATTTGGCATGTTAGACATATTCTCTTATTTGTGAAAATTCTAAAATAGTGGACATTATAAATCAATTTTTAGACTGAACATCATCTCGCTGTGTGCGTCATGTGCAGCCATGTTCTCTCTCACACTACTATAGTCATTTACCATGACAGAATATGGGAGCCCTCTTTTGTAAAACTGGTTCATATGCTCATAATTGAAATTGATGCTGGCAAGTTGGCTGGTCACCCACAGATACTGAGTCTTTGTGACTTGGATCCCGGCAAATAAATCGGAGATTGTCTTTCACACATGTAGCTATCAGTTCCATGTCAGGCAGGTTCTCATTACAGAGGATGAGGAAATGTTCAGGGTGCCTAGATATGGGGCGGGTACTTCAATACGGCCACTGTGATTTTGTGGAACATTCACTGTCTTTCTCACACATATATTTATTTTCTCAGACAAAACCTGGATTTAGTACTAGGACTCTAGAGAGAAAAAGTCTGCGTAAAGTCCAGGACAGATAGATAGTCCGGATTTTTATATTTACACATACAGTTCCTCATGATCCTGAACAGGGGACACTGTTGTCATACATAATTTGGACACTGTATAATACTGCAAGGAATATGGACCCTTACTGCTAGGTTTACCTAGAGATTAAAGCTGATTGTGAAGGGTCTCCTCCTTTAAACTGAATTGTTATCAAATTGATAAGAATTCAGCTTAAATGAGTGTTTATGAGCTGTCAGGAAAGTAGAGATAAGATTATGGAATGAGATTTCAATGACAAGGGGACATTCTGCAGAATCAGTGGAAATTTGAAGGCTGTAACATAGTATATAAGACCGAAAAAAGACATTTGTCCATCCAGTTCGGCCTGTTTCCTACAAGTTGATCCAGAGGAAGGCAAAAAAAAACCTGTGAGGCAGAAGCCAATTTTCCCCACTTAAGGGGAAACAATTCCTTCCCGACTCCAATCAGGCATCAGAATAACTCCCTGGATCAATGACCCCTCTCTAGTAGCTGTAGCCTGTAATATTATTACACTCCAGAAATACATCCAGGCCCCTCTTGAATTCCTTTATTGTACCCACCATCAGCACCTCCTCAGGCAGAGAGTTCCATAGTCTCACTGCTCTTACCGTAAATAATCCTTTTCAATGTCTGTGTACAAACCTTCTTTCCTCCAGACGCAGAGGATGTCCCCTTGTCACAGTCACAGTCCTGGGGAGAAGACAAACGGTGGATAATTTTTTAATAAAGACCAATTGGAAAATGCTTTTTAGCCCTAAATTAGTACAATGCACTAATGTGAAAAAAATGGTTTCAAAGGTGTCCGTAGCCTTTAATTGTGGTCATGGAGAGTGCTATGTGGCTTAAAGGGGTCTTTTGGTTGTTACACGTTATCCCCTATCCACAACATAGGGGATAACTATTAGATCGTCTGGAACCCCCACTGATCATGAGAACAGAGCAGCAAGTCAGGCATGAGAACTGCCGCTCCATCAATCTCTATGTGAGTTCCGAAAATAGCCGCCGAGCTCTGTACGTGGCTATCACCAGAACTCCCGTAGTGATCTTTGATGTGGCAGGAGCTGCAGTGCTTATGCTCAACCTGATACTCCATTCTGAAGGGTCCCGGGTCCCCATTCTTGTAAATGTTGGGGTTATCCCAGAAGCTGTGGATAGAAGATACCTTGTAAGAACCAAAATACCCCTTTATTACCACCTCTAATATGTTGTATGTAGCTGTTGTATTTCCTTTTGCCCATAGGAACATTGCAGCAACTTCCGATATACTGCCTGTACTTTCTCTATGGACAAGTAGGCTGTATACTGCATTATATGGAGTAGTCATGTATCTGGAGGTCCCTGGTGGGGTGTAGAGGAATGCTATTGTTCAAAGTAATTTTTGGAAGGTATAAAAGAAGATTGATGTAAAATGTAAGAAAATATTAAATTGTGAAAGAGCCTTCTGTTACCTGTTCCGTTCTCCATAACCATTACAGATAAATTAAGATTAATTTGGGCTCCAGAGAGATCCATCTGGATGGAGGTCAGGTCGATTTCTCCATGGCAGCTGCCATCTGAGGCCAACTGCAGCACATAAGATAAAGCAAAAAGAAGAAAGTCACCTTGACATTGGAACATAAGATTTGGCTCCTTACTCGATACCCGTACACAATAGAGAGCTGACATCTTGTTGGCTTAACCTTTATTTATGGGAACAAACATTTTATGCCTGACTTTATGTAGAGCACAACAGCATCGAGCTTCACTTTAAAGGGGTTTTCTGGTATCAGCATATTGATGACCTATTCTAGGAAAAGACTATCAATAGAAAATAGACAAATCCTTGTGCAAATAAGCAGTTTAGTGCACTGAGGGCTGGCCCAAGCCATTCTGTGCACCCTTGTTCCTTCTGCTTGCTCTGCCAGTCCCTCCCTCTCCTTAATTGACAGGGCCAGAGGAGACGAATATGGAGGAACCTGGCCCTAGAACTGGAAGAGGAAGTAGGAGGAGCAAGGATGCACAGAGTGCCTTGGCACCACCCTCCGTGCACTTAGCTGCTCATGTATAAGTACTTTATACGTACAAGTACTTTTTCTTCAGAATGAAGCATACCATGCCAGTAACCTTTATGGACATCCAACTAGCCATGGCTGTGCATGTAGAGCAAGCATGTCACAGGATTCTCTGGGCACACAGAGAGTATGGTCTCAAGCTGCTCCAGCTCTGGGCTAGCATCTCCCCAGCCCATACGACCCAGCAATGGCTCTTACAGTCTCTTTACCTGTACAGTAGGTGGTACTGATACCCAGGTAACCGTACAATGCTCAATAGGTCTATGCATGATACCTGTTGGGCGCCCAATCTGAAGATTGGTTTGAAGAGTAACATTGTGAGGACAGCATCAGAGTAGTCGTCACATTGTTACATTCTCTCACTTACCTGTGCTGTCTTTTAAAAGCAGGCGCCATTTTTGTCCTTGAAGCAATTATTTAATAGACCATAAGTGGGCTGTCTGCAGTATTTTACTGCTACCGCTCCAGGCACTGGTTCTCCATACGTATACCTAAAGTGACAAGTACGGTAAATGAAATATAATACTCCCTTTAGTTTATAACATATGTTATATAATTTTTTCATCTCATGTACATTGCAGAGATATTAAAATGTAGAGTCTCATCCAGAATGGTTAAAGTAGTCGGAGCGTCCAAAGTCACTTTAAATCTTGGCAGCACTGAAATATAAAATAAAACTTTTACTAGATATACCTTAAAATACTTGATGCAATCCACACAGTGAAAACATAAATAAAAAGGTGAAAAAAGTAAATTTCTCTCAATACACCAGAAAAGCTGCCGTCTCTAAGTGCTAGTAAGGTTTGATCTTACCCCTTCCAGATGTATGGACCGTAGAACAGCACCTGATGTAACATTGCAACTTATCCTTCACTGCAGTGGCCAAAGGATGTAGATGGCAGGTGCTCTGATGTCCAGGCGCTTATTGTAATTGTAACCTAGAGCACCCTACTACTAATATCCTACCTGATATAGGTGGAGGGGGGCTACATTTACTCCCTAGCAGACACAGAGCACCTGCCACGATAGGGGCGACCCCATACGGAACCTGTCCCTAATTCTGGGCCTAGTCCCTATGTTTCCCCTTCACTAATTCCCTACATGCTACGTTTCATCCCTAACTTGGGGACTCATCAGGGGATTTAACTTTAGTGAAGATGATTGCAAGATGAAAAAAGGGCAACACCAAAACAATGTATTACTTCATAATGCCCAGAGATTCACGATAGTGTGCACGTTCACATCACTATTACTATTGCTCATCACTTATTACTCACAGGTAAGTGTACAGATTCTCCTCTCAGGTAAGAAGTGAGTGCAGAGGGACAGTGGTCTGTGTCTGTCCTTGCGCGGGGAAGTGTCCTCTATATGATGCCGCCTCACTGTAGTTGTCAGTGTGAGAGTGCTAGCTGGTGTGTGCGCCCTCCATACTTTTAATTGTCCCTGGCTTTTCCCATCCTGACCCGCCTCCCTGACATCAGTTGTGACGTGCCCGTGGAACACACAGTGTGCGCTCCACAGGCCGGAAGTCGGGATCATATGATCGCAGGGCCGCCTGCCGCACAGACACAGCGTCCTTTGCTGCATAGAAACTTGTATGTAGAATGGGGAGAGGCATGCAAATAACAATTAGACAGAGTTTTTTAGTAGGCCAGAGGTATTACGACAAGAGTACTGTACGAAGGGGGGGATAGCCACCCCGCCAAAGTTGGCCTGTACATTATGAAGAACATCGATATACACAACTCACAGGGTGTATATACAATGGACGGAGCGAGCATTTAAAGTAGCTTCCCTTTTTATGAAACAGCTAAAATTTTGCTGTTCATTTAGTCCATTGGGATGTACCGTTTTGAGGTAGTAGATCCACACTGAAGGATTTTACGATCCCAATTACCTCCTCTAATTGATGGTTTTATAAGCTTAATGCCCATGAAAGAGAGACATTCCATTTTAGCCTCATGTTCATTCCTCACATGACGTGAGACCGAGGTGTCCCTTGAATTTGTAATGTCCACCGAATGCTTGCCTATTCTCCGCCTCAACTCTCATATTGTTTTCCCAATATATTCCATAGCACATGAACACGTGATTTTGTATATCACTCCTTTTGTTTTACAGTTAGAGTAAATCTCTGATTTCATAGGTCTTCTTGGTGTTGTTGCCTGAAAACATTTTACCACACGTCATATATTTACAGGCAATGCACCCTGAGCATCTATAATTCCCACACACACGTTGATCCAACCAAGTCCTTGGTGTGGGGGCTGCCGTGAAATGGCTTTTAACTAGCTGATCTCGCACGCTTCTACCCCTACGGTATGTAATGCTGGGGTGTTCCTTGATTACCTCACAAATATCTGGGTCCATTCTCAGGACATGCCAGTGGTTATGGATGATATTTCCAACACTGGTCGAGGCCTTATCAAAGCTGCTGATGAGGCGAATTTCCCGAGTTTGTAGGGTTAAGTAGGGACATGCGGTCACGAGCCAGGGCTGCCTGAAAAGCAGGCGTAAGTGTGCTTATGGGATACCCCTGCTCCAGAAATCGCGTTTTCAGATCTGCCGATTTTTCCAACAAATCGGAATTCTGGGAGCAGTTCAGGTGCATCCGCAGGTATTGACCTCGTGAAATACCCTTCCGCAGCGGGAATGGATCACTGGTCTCCCACCGCAGAAGGGCATTCGTGGATGTTGGTTTACAAAATATGGAGGTATTTAATGTATCATCAGCTTTCTTTGTGATACATATATCCAGAAAGGGCAAATGTGATGCACTACATTCAGAGGTAAATCGTAAACCAATATCATTGTTGTTTAGATGTTCTTCATAATGCACAGGCTAACTTTGGGTGTGTGGCTATCCCCCCATCCTACAGTACTCTTGTCGTAATACCTCTGGCCTACAGAAAACTCTGTCTAATTGTTATTTGCATGCGTCTCCCCATTCTAGTGACAAACGTGGCATGTAGGGAATTAGTGAAGGGAAACATAGGGACTAGGCCCAGAATTAGGGACAGGTTCCATACAGGGTCGCCCCTATCGGGGAATGTGCTCTGTGCCTGCTAGGCAGTAACTGTAACAACCCCCCTCCACCTTTATCAGATCGGGTATTAGTAGTAGTGTACTGTAGATTACAATTAGAATAAGCGCCTGGACATCAGAGCACCTGCCATCTACATCCTTTGGCCACTGCAGTAAAAGATTAGTTGCAATGTTACACCAGGTGCTATTCTACGGTCCATACATCTGTAAGGGGTAAGATCAAACCTTACTAGCGCTTAGAGATGGCAGCTTTTCTGGTGTATTGAGAGAGATTTACTTTTTTCACCATTTTATTTATGTTTTCACTGTGTGGATTGTATTAAGTATTTTAAGGCATATCTAATAAAAGTTAGATTTTATGGTTCTTATATTACCCGGTCCTTTGGTAATTTGGTTATATTTTGGGAGTGTGACTTTATACCTCGGCACGTTTTAATCTGTTGCATTGAGGTTACAGTAATTTCAGCTCTGAAATATAAAATAAAATGGATGAAAACAACGGGCTTGCAGTGGCAGCCCTTCCCCCTTAGCAAAATTATGGCAGTGGCAGCGTGGAAAAAAGAGTGCGCCCTATATACCCATCCCACTCCCTCCCTGATGTACAGCTGGCCAATAGTGGCTCATTCCGTCAGGGAGGGGTGTGGGTATATCAAATAGATACATGCCCAAATTACCATCTGGCCAGTGTCTTCCTCCGGAGCGGGGGAGCACCGCTGACGTCACACTCGAAGGTAGTGACTGAGTCAGTGGGCGTGTTTGTTACCAAGGGGATCTTGAACGCGTCCCCGGCTTCGTTCATCTGACAGCTGCAGTGGCCTGATCGCATCACCCAATGTTCAAATAATAGCGTGCTTTGATTAGAGCCTGCTATTTCAAGGATACCAAGGGGCCTCACTGGTTTCTCTCATGACATATCTTTTATATCTTTTATTTATACCCAATAAGTTTTTAACCGCGGGAGGAAACAGTACATTTCTATTAACCCCATTTGTTCTTATTGTAAGTAGGAAAACAGTAATTTTAGTGTTATTTTATCTTCACTTATGGGACGAATGGGGCTTAACAATCCTATAAATCACATAAAATCATATACGGGGCCCGACCATTGGTATGGGCAATCATGTAAGCCGGTTCCGCTTTATAGATTCTATAGATTTACGTGTACCAAGGTCGATATTTAAAATGGTCCCATTATATATTGAATGTGATTTCAGTGGACCACCCACAGCCCATGTTAGCCAGAGCCCTCTGTTGTAAACAAGGCCCATCTGAAGGTCATAACACAACATTAGCCCAGGTTTCCTATTTACACTTGAGTCAGATATGTTGGTTATGCGTGATGCTGTGATCAAATATCCTCACACACCCTTAAAGGTTCACGGACCTGTTCAATCACCCAGAGAATGCACACCAAAAATCAGATTTATGACTGGGGAGTGTCATCTTTTGCCACAAAGAGAACAGACATATAGGGGGATTTTATGTATACTTAGATCAAAACTTTTACTAGATATACCTTAAAATACTTGATGCAATCCACACAGTGAAAACATAAATAAAAAGGTGAAAAAAGGAAATTTCTCTCAATACACCAGAAAAGCTGCTGTCTCTAAGTGCTAGTAAGGTTTGATCTAACCCCTTCCAGACGTATGGACCGTAGAACAGCACCTGATGTAACATTGAAACTTATCCTTCACTGCAGTGGCCAAAGGATGTAGATGGCAGGTGCTCTGATGTCCAGGCGCTTATTGTAATTGTAACCTACAGCACCCTACTACCAATATCCTACCTAATATAGGTGGAGGGGGGCTACATTTACTCCCGAGCAGACACAGAGCACCTGCCACGATAGGGGCGACCCCGTACGGAACCTGTCCCTAATTCTGGGCCTAGTCCCTATGTTTCCCCTTCACTAATTCCCTACATGCCGCATTTCGTCCCTAACTTGGGGACTCATCAGGGGATTTAACTTTAGTGAAGATGATTGCAAGACGAAAAAAGGGGAACATCAAAACAATGTATTACTTCATAATGCCCAGAGATTCACGATAGTGTGCACGTTCACATCACTATTACTATTGCTCATCACTTATTACTCACAGGTAAGTGTACAGATTCTCCTCTCAGGTAAGAAGTGAGTGCAGAGGGACAGTGGTCCGTGTCTGTCCTTGCGCGGGGAAGTGTCCTCTATATGATGCTGCCTCACTGTAGTTGTCAGTGTGTTGAGAGTGCTAGCTGGTGTGTGCCCCCTCCATACTTTTAATTGTCCCTGGCTTTTCCCATCCTGACCCGCCTCCCTGACATCAGTTGTGACGTGCCTGTGGAACACACAGTGTGCGCTCCACAGGCCGGAAGTCGGGATAATATGATCTCAGGGCCGCCTGCCGCACAGACACAGCGTCCTCTGCTGCATAGAAACTTGTATGTAGAATGGGGAGACGCATGCAAATAACAATTAGACAGAGTTTTCAGTAGGCCAGAGGTATTACGACAAGAGTACTGTACGAAGGGGGGGATAGCCACCCCGCCAAAGTTGGCCTGTACATTATGAAGAACATCGATATACACAACTCACAGGGTGTATATACAATGGACGGAGCGAGCATTTAAAGTAGCATCCCTTTATATGAAACAGCTAAAATTTTGCTGTTCATTTAGTCCATTGGGATGTACCGTTTTGAGGTAGTAGATCCACACTGAAGGATTTTACGATCCCAATTACCTCCTCTAATTGATGGTTTTATAAGCTTAATGCCCATTAGAGAGACATTCCATTTTAGCCTCATGTTCATTCCTCACATGACGTGAGACCGAGGTGTCCCTTGAATTTGTAATGTCCACCGAATGCTCGCCTATTCTCCGCCTCAACTCTCATGTTGTTTTCCCAATATATTCCATAGCACATGAACACGTGATTTTGTATATCACTCCTTTTGTTTTACAGTTAGAGTAAATCTCTGATTTCATAGGTCTTCTTGGTGTTGTTGCCTGAAAACATTTTACCACACGTCATATATTTACAGGCAATGCACCCTGAGCATCTATAATTCCCACACACACGTTGATCCAACCAAGTCCTTGGTGTGGGGGCTGCCGTGAAATGGCTTTTAACTAGCTGATCTCGCACGCTTCTACCCCTACGGTATGTAATGCTGGGGTGTTCCTTGATTACCTCACAAATATCTGGGTCCATTCTCAGGACATGCCAGTGGTTATGGATGATATTTCCAACACTGGTCGAGGCCTCATCAAAGCTGCTGATGAGGCGAATTTCCTGAGTTTGTAGGGTTAAGTAGGGACATGCGGTCACGAGCCAGTGCTGCCGGAAAAGCAGGCGTAAGTGTGCTTATGGGATACCCCTGCTCCAGAAATCGCGTTTTCAGATCTGCCAATTTTTCCAACAAATCGGAATGCTGGGAGCAGTTCAGGTGCATCCGGAGGTATTGACCTCGTGAAATACCCTTCCACAGCGGGAATGGATCACTGGTCTCCCACCGCAGAAGGGCATTCGTGGATGTTGGTTTACAAAAGATGGAGGTATTTAATGTATCATCAGCTTTCTTTGTGATACATATATCCAGAAAGGGCAAATGTGATGCACTACATTCAGAGGTAAATCGTAAACCAATATCATTGTTGTTTAGATGTTCTTCATAATGCACAGGCTAACTTTGGGTGTGTGGCTATCCCCCCATCCTACAGTACTCTTGTCGTAATACCTCTGGCCTACAGAAAACTCTGTCTAATTGTTATTTGCATGCGTCTCCCCATTCTAGTGACAAACGTGGCATGTAGGGAATTAGTGAAGGGGAAACATAGGGACTAGGCCCAGAATTAGGGACAGGTTCCATACAGGGTCGCCCCTATCGGGTAATGTGCTCTGTGCCTGCTAGGCAGTAACTGTAACACCCCCCTCCACCTTTATCAGATCGGGTATTAGTAGTAGTGTACTGTAGATTACAATTAGAATAAGCGCCTGGACATCAGAGCACCTGCCATCTACATCCTTTGGCCACTGCAGTAAAAGATTAGTTGCAATGTTACACCAGGTGCTATTCTACGGTCCATACATCTGTAAGGGGTAAGATCAAACCTTACTAGCACTTAGAGATGGCAGCTTTTCTGGTGTATTGAGAGAGATTTACTTTTTTCACTATTTTATTTATGTTTTCACTGTGTGGATTGTATCAAGTATTTTAAGGTATATCTAGTAAAAGTTAGATTTTATGGTTCTTATATTTCCCGGTCCTTTGGTAATTTGGTTATATTTTGGGAGTGTGACTTCATACCTCGGCACGTTTTAATCTGTTGCATTGAGGTTACAGTAATTTCAGCTCTGAAATATAAAATAAAATGGATGAAAACAACTAAAATGATGATTGTTCATGGAAATATAGAAACCTACAAATAGCTTAATTTTCCCCGTGCTTTATACTCAAGGCACACCCAGTATTGCATGCTGGTTGCAACTGAAAATGGGCCGTTAGTTTTAAACATGACTTAACAGGAAGAGGTGAGTGAATCGATTCTAAACTAATTGAATTTGACCCGAATTTTGTAAAAATTTTTTGTTGTATCCAAATCTAAATTTTTGCTGGAAAATTTTGGGGAGAGAAAGTGAAAGGGAAAAAGAGAGATATAGGGAATGAGAGAGAGAAAGAAAGAAAGAAAGAAAGAGAGAGACTTATAGAGAGATGGAAAGAAAGATAGGGAAAAGGTGAGAGAGATAGGTAAAGAGAGAGGATGATAGAGACGGAGAGAAAAAGAGAGAGAGAGAAAGATAGGGAGAGAAAGAGAGAGAGAGATAGTGGGGGAGATAGGGAAAGAGGGAGAGAGAGAGAAAAGAGGGAGCTAGAGAAAGAGGAATAGATATAGAGAGAGGTTACTGGACTTTACTGTCCTTAGTCCTGCTTGACCAAACCTGTGCTCGATTTATCTTTAGTGAATAATATCTAGTTCTGCTCAGAACCAGTTTGCTGGAAATCTCTTACACCTCTAGACCATCTGACAGGTCAATGGACATCTAGGTCGGTGAAAGCTGTGACAGAGCCATCTTCTGCTGATGAAGCCATAACACAATCCTTGCAAGCTAAAAACAAAAAAAATGCAACAGCACTCTGCAACCAGAACTCTGCCCAAGATAGAAGCTATAAGAGGACATTAGTGTACATTTTGATCAAAAGGTAATAAGCCACTCACTAATTTTGATTGATATTTTGTTCTTTTCTGATGTTATGTGAATTTCCCCATTTTTTCATTGAGGGTAGGTTAATTTCAAAATCAAATTATTCTAAAGTTTCTATACTTTTATTTATTATACTCACCTATATAGCGCTGACATATTCCGCAGCGCTTTACAGACATTAGCATCACTCTGTCCCCAATGGAGCTCACAATCTATGTTCTCTATCAGTATGTCTTTGGAGTGTGAGGAGGAAACCAGAGAACCTGGAGGAAACCCACACAAACACGGGGAGAACATTCAAACTCCATGCAGGTGTTATCCTTCTTCAGATCCAAACCCAGGTCTCCAGCGCTGACACTGCACCAGTGCTAACCATTGAGACACCATGCTGCCTAAGATATTTGGAAATTACCACCTACAAGTTAAAAACAAATTAATTTGTAACAAAGATGTTTGTCCATGGTTAAAGGGTTTGTCCAACATCCAAGCCAATTAGAATGTGTTTAAAATAAAGAAATAAAGCCATTCACCTCTTCACCACTGCTCTATTCTAGCTCTAAGGGTCCTGTCCATGTTGCTTCCAGCCTTGTGGACTTCAAAATGGTGCCAGTGAAAAATTCAACTTGTCTTGAAAAAGCAAGCCATACACGTCTATAAACAGGAAAATAATGTTGTGGGACTTAGAATGAAGGAACACAAACATTTTATTAAAAGTGTTTTACTTTCTGCAAATAGTAAAACATGAAAACCTCATTTATACCACATGGTGAATGCTTAAAAACAAAATCCAAAGAAACACAAACGCGTAAACTGCTGTTTTTGTTTTCCACCCCACAAAAATAATAAAAGTTGTGCAATACAATAATATACATATATTCAAAAATATTGTAAAAAAATAAAGCTTGTCCTGCCAACAAAGCAAGCCCTTTTATAGCTGTATGGACATAAAAATTAATGTTATGGTTCTTAGAATGCAATGATGAAAAAATAAAATGAGAACGCTTGGTCATTAAGGCCCTAAATAGGCTTCTCGTTAAGGGGTTTAATCTGTTATTTGTACATTATCTGTTATTACGTGACATATCTTCATCATTACTGGCACACAATTATCTTGGTTGTCATTCCCAGGAGCTTTACAAACCACAAACTCAAGACTCTTAAGGGAACTCTTGTGAGATACATGCTGTATAAGTACCCCATGGACACCTCCTGTTCTCAATAAGCCATCCATACATCTTCACAGGTCTTTGATCTTCACAGAAAGATTTTTTTCAGTTTATGCTTATTTCAATGGAAAAAAATGGAGGTGACAAACTTAACTGTCACTGAATTTGTTCTCCTCGGCTTCTATGAGCTTCCAAGCTTCCAGTTGGTTTTATTTTTCATGTTTTTGGTCATTTATGTCACAACTTTGGTTGGAAATTCCTTGACAATTGGTCTGTTTTGCTTTGATCATCATTTTCACAGTCCCATGTATATACTCCTATGTAACATGTCTGTATTGGATATGTCCTTCACCTCAATGGTTCTACCAAAGTTGTTGGACATCTTTCTGACTGGGAACAAGGTCATCTCCTACAAGGGTTGTATCACTCAGGTCTTCTTCTTTGTGGTGCTCATGGTGTCTGAATACTTCATCCTGGCTACTATGGCCTATGATCGCTACGTGGCCATATGTCATCCCTTACGTTATTCTAATTTCATGAGTCTTCATGTCTGTTTCTGGATGTCATGGACATCATGGTGTATTGGAGTATTCGAGGGCATTCTTTACGTCATTCTAATATCATCTTGTACATTTTGTAGGTCAAATAAAGTAGACCATCTCTTCTGTGACTTGAAGCCACTGATAAAGCTTTCTTGTAGTGATACACACACTATAGAGATGGTAATACTTGGACTTGGCACCATCATTGGCTTTGTCCCTTCAGTTATGACCTTGGTGTCCTACATGTATATTATCTCAGCAATCTTGAAGATTCACTCTAAAGAAGGAAGACACAAAACCTTCTCCACCTGCACCTCACATCTCACAGTCATCCTCTTGTTTTATGGGACAGTCCTTGGCATGTATATGAGGCCAAAGTCCAGCTATTCCATGGACCAAGACAAAGTGTTTGCTATTTTGTATGCAGGAGTCATCCCGATGCTCAACCCTCTCATTTATAGCTTGAAAAATGAGGAGGTGAAGAAAGCTCTGTACAAAATAAAGAAAGAAGTATATCTTAAGAGAAGACTATGGTGAATGCAATATGGATGAACGATAAGCAGTAGTATATGCATTACTAGTTGAAGTTGTAGATCCTCCACTATCAATGTCTACATTTATTGAATACGTTAGTCTGGTCTAAATAAACCCATTACTCAAGCGTTGCTTGATAGCTAACCCTGAAAACGATTTTTCAAGGTCTATTCTTAAAGGGACTGGCCAGTTGGCCTTAATGGGATATACAGATTCCATAAAGGGGACCTCCACTTGTGACTGCTTCTATTAACCACAGTGAGGAGCCTCTGAAGAGAACAGCTCTCCCTCTAGCTCAGGGATCAGCAACCTTCAGCACTCCAGCTGCTGTGAAACTTCAACTCCCAGCATGCAAACATGCTGAACTGTTCTCCTAGCTCCCATAGAAGTGACTGGAGCATTCTGGAAGTTGTAGTTTCTGAACAGCTGGAGTGCCGAAGGTTGCTCATCCCTGCTCTAGCTTGTCTATATGTTATGCTTATGGCTCATTGTTCTCAGTGGGTGTAGGGTAATGAGAAATTTCTACTGCGGTGTCATCTGTGAATAAGAGAGAGGTGGTTCTTAACAGTTATCTAATTAACATAACATACACACTGCAGCAATTTAGGATATTTTGTGGCAATCTTTTTGTAAGTTAAAATTTAACAGGAATCTGTCCCCATGAAGTTCACTGATAAATCAGGCAATGCTAGCTCAGCTAAATATGATACCTTTCACGTAGCGATCCATTGCTTCAGTCAGCAGAAAAAGTACTTATTTAAATGTAAATGAGCAGATAAGTGCACTGAGAGTCCACCCAAGCCACTCTGTGCACCCTTGCTTCTCCTGCTTCCTCTGCCAGACTCTCCCTCTCATTCTTGATTGACAGGACCATGTGAGATGACTATGCAAGAACCTGGTCTTATCAGCCAAGAAGGCAAATGAAGGACTGTAAGAGGAAGCAGGAGGAGCAAGGGTGCACAGAGTGGCTTGGGCCACGTAACTGATTATTTGCACATGGATTAAAAGCACTTTTGTTCCTGAATGAAGCAATGGATCACTAAGTAAAAGGTATCACATTTAGCTGAGCTAGTCCTACCAGACATTGTGCCAGGGTATGTCCAGGTGCCAGGCTCCTTTTAAGCAGAACTTATATTTATTTTACTGCTTTGGTTAAATTATGAGAAGAATCAGATAATTGGAAAAGGCAATTATGTTTGGAAGTGTGGAAGATAAGAATGGAGAAGATGGATGATTAGCAAGAACATCTTCAACATTTTGGAGGTATGATGGTGGGTGTGGAACCACTGTGTCAACCTACAGATTGGACTTTGGGCTAATCCAAAGAGCGTTGTCCTGGCAGTCCCCTGGAGTTCACCTTTTAACCTCTGTACAGGGATCTGAACTTTGCTGCAGGGAAATTACCAGGCTGCTACCTCCTGGAGTAGTCTCTGTGCAATTGATAGCTGATCCACAGGGTCAGAGACACCAGTGCAGGGCACCAAAGGGCCAGGAAGAATTCTAGTCAGGGACCAGACAAGGTCAGGGCAGTAGGGCATGTGTTACATGGTAACAGTCCAAGGTCAGAGCAGGCAGAGAAGGGTCAATACAGAGGCCAGGCACAGGTAAGGTCATGAAGAGGGTCAAAATCTAGTTGATGGGCAAAAAACAGAACAACCACCTTGGCAGGATACTAGAACAGCTATTGCTCAGACACCTTGCTCAGGGTGAAGGTGTCTTAAGTATCCCAAGTGGCAGCCTTAGATTTCTACCACAAATACATGTCACAGTTGCCCTAAGCAAATCTGTGACATGTAAACATACCCTAAGAGAGGTGGGACTGGTGAAAGTAATTCTATCGCAAGTTTTACATACTGGATTACTGGAGATAGTTTGTTGATCCAGGGATTTATTCTGATCTGATCAGTATTTGGAGTTCTAAAGGAATTTTTCTAATAAGATGAGGAACATTGAGTTTTTAATCATGGGAGTTGTTTGGCCTTCCTCTTCATTGACCACACAGGATAACAAGTGGAACTAGATGGATTTTAAGAGCACCTGTTAAAATGATGAGCCCTAACAAACAAGGCATACTGCCTGTTAGAATGATACCTGTCTTGTAAAAATCAGTTACATATTTTTATAGTATGGTTGAAAAAACATATACCGTAGGTTCAACCAAGGGATAGGTGAGGATGTGAATTTTAGAAAATGGGGAGTGAGACCCAGATTTCTACACATTTTCATAAGCATTGATGTCATTTACTGTTTTGGTGTTCCTGAGAAACAAGACTTTTTATTGGTTATGCAACGAAGAGGTCTGGGGCCTAGTCCCTCAATGCAACTCGGCTTTTCAGTGCTGGCCACACACCCTTGCAGCGATGAAGCTTCATTTACATAAACAATATAAGTTTGTTTCAAAAGGCAGGTATCATTTTAACGAGTAGGATCAACCCTACTAGGCAGTATGTCCGGTTTAATGGCATTGATCCTGCTGAATAGTGTTCTTTATTAATGAATATTCTTCTACACAATATGTCTGGTACGCTGCCAATTTTATGATTCTTACACCAATGTAAATATTACACCATGTTGGGCCATATGCATGATGTTCGATATGTGGAATATCACCATTTCTTTATGCTGGACATAATAGGACCCATGCCGTCCAAAGACTTCTCCACTTAGAAAAATGATCTCAAATGGTCTGAGAGTCATACCGAAGTTTATTTGTTATTTTTTCTCCTTTTGCTGTGGAGACTGAGCTTAGCTGAGACTGAAGAGTCCCGCCGCTCTGTTCTTTTAGGAGGCTGTGTCTTCTTTCAGCATTGCTCCCATTCACTTCAATGGGAGCAATGCTGCAGTTATCATCCCCATCCACTACACAATAGACAGGCTTGTATAGTTCCGGTGCTGATCTATGGAGCAACTCTAAAACAGCTGGTCAACAGAGGAGGTGCGGGGTGTCAAACTGATGCGGATATAATATTCATGACCTATCCTGAGGATAGTATTAAAATCCTAGAATATTCCTGTAGGCATGTTATGAACAATGGTTGTAGAACCACTGTGCCAACCAATGGATTTGGCAATGGGCTACACCTAAGGGCATTATCCTGGTATTCACCCTTTAACCCCTAAATAGGGATCTGTTCTTTTCTGCAGGGAATGCCCCAGACCCCTAATTCTTGGTGTAGTCTACGTGTGGTTGGCAGCTTACCCACAGGTGTCAGAGATACCGGTGTGGGACACTAAGGGAACAGGCAAGCTTATAGTCAATATAGGCCGAGATCAGGGCAGGCAGAGTTTGTGAGAATCCGTAAAACATTTCAAAGGTCAGGGCAGGCAGCACAGGGTCAGAATCCAGGAATCTGGCAGAAGTCGGTACACAGTCAAACTGATAGATTATAGCATCTTTTGCAGGATCTCGGAAACTAAAAAGGCTTATTGCCTAGGCACCTTTCCCTTAAATAACGACAGAAGTCCAGCCATAGGCTGGTGCAAATTGTGTACAGATGTGCTGGCCTCTTAATGTTCAGGGAGTGTGCACACCCTATGGAACACAGAACGAGGCCTAGCAGCCAGGCTGCAGCTTCCAGTATTGGACACAGGAATTTGGTGGCCAGCCCCACTGGTGGTTGGTAGAGAAAGACCAGCATGACCCGACCACTGGAAAGAAGATAGGTAAGTGATGTGGTCCCCATGCCCGTCCCAGATAGTGAAACAGCGGTGGTCATGGAGCACCGCCATGATAAAGTATTTGTGCCTATTAAGCCAAAAGAGCATTTGGCAGTATGCATTCCAGTAGGTAATGTTCTTTAGGTATTTTCTAAACTCAACTTTATCCATCAGACTGTCAGATGGTGAAACATGACCCAACACTTCAGAGAACACGTTTCCACGTGTCCAGTGATTAGGTGTTTTGCACCATTCCAGCAGACACTTGGCATCATGGATGGTGGAGTTAGGCAGCTGCTTCACCATGGAGAACCCATTTCATTTAGTTCCTGTTGCTCAGTTCTTGAGCTGGTGTCACTTCCAGAGGCAGCTTGGATCTATGTAGTGAGTGATATGTCAAGATATAGGCAACACTCTGTGGGATAGTATGATGTATCATATTGTGGCTGTGCTTCTGTTACTCCTAGACGCTTCTGCTGCACAATTATGGCACTTACAGGTGACCAGGGCAGGTCTAATAGATCAGAAGTTTCACAAACTAACATCTGGCAAATATGTCTTCCCATGATCTTTCTGTGACTTCTTCAGTTTGACCCATAACACTATAGTTTGTCTGTGGAAACTATATGACTGTGTGCTAAATTTTATACAACTGATTGCAATGAGTATGAGTAAAATACCTGAGTTCAATATTTAGGAAGGGTGTTCATATCAATATACTGGGTCATCTTTCCTTCTGGTCACCACTCTACTCTTCTATCACACCACTCTGCTTAAGGGTCTCATACACACATTGGCTTCTGGACGCATAAAGGGACAATGTGCTGCAATGGTAGTGATCTGGGGATTCCCTGCAGGAACCTCCAAACCTCTTTGCAGGTGATAAGGGTGAAGAATGCAAAATCCATTAGACTCCACTCCCTGGCTTATCTAAAAGGGCTGTGCTGGTTCTTGATCTTGATGACCTATCCTTTGGATAGGTCACCAATATCATGTCAATGGGGATTTGACACTCTGCACCAATCAGTAGCCGCTGTTGCTTGAATGTGAGATGAGCCACAGTAACCCGGGACGCCCAGTACAGAGCTGTCTGTTTCTGACTCCGTCCAGTGGGGGTGCTGAGAGTCAAACCCATACTGATCTGATATTCATGACTTATCCTGAGGATATCCAGAACTTGAACAACCTTTTAAATCACTCAATGACCAGGTGGGTCCATGTGGGACCATATCCCCTACCATCCTTGTTTATACTCCACTTACTTTTGGCAATATAGTTTATGTTGTATGTTTTTGCCTCACATCCTCAAATTTTTGCATCAATGTGGTGCTCCTAGGTGCTATGATTTATATTCAGGAAGCATGCCACCTTACTTGGAGTGTCTAAGAAAGACCAGTCAACTGGTTTATAACAACATGGTTTGTCCACAACATTTTAACAATCTTAATCCATTTGACTTGCCAAACGTCCATGTGTCTCGTAGCTGTAAGCCGGCATTTTCATGCCTACTCCGTGCACTCCGCTCGGTGTCTTCTTTCTCAGGGCATGTTTTCACCACACAAGTGAAAAGGATAGCCTGTCCAGGAAAAATATACGTAGGTACCTCTTCCAAGGTACTGTACAAAAGGGGGGCAGTACCATTCTAAGACATAACTTTTAAGAGCGCTAGATAATAAAAACGGCCCCTACAAATCTACAAACGTAATTACAAAAACAGGAATCTTAGCTCCACCTATACTGATCTGGAGCCAAAAGTGGGGTAAAAGCCAGATTCGTCTGAACCCTAGTATACAACAGCTAATAACGGAAAGATCTTACCGGTATAGTAGTAAATCGTCCCACAAGTGCTACGGAGATACCAGCTCAAGGAGGGGATTACTCCGAGGTGCCCATCAGATCATACATCTTGATGTGGAGCCAAATGTAAGGAATAAATGGCTATCCCTGTGTCACCCTACTTGACCTAATATAGATTAATAGCCTAACACGGAGTCCTAACCCCGCAAGGGGTGGCTCCGTCCGGAACCTTACTCTGGTCTGAAAGCCCTGTATATCCCTAACTTCGTTGCAATGAGCCACGACGGGGTACTCCTTCATGTACCTCCAGATAACTACATGTAACTTATATCTCAGCAAGTCCACAGGAATAAAACACACTATGTTCCTACGCATTTCATCAATTCATCAATAAAGATCAGCCCCACGAATCATCAGGGGACAAGGGGCTGAGGCTATCAGACGGACATGTAGAGGAGCGTACGCGATACTCAACAGTTTCTGCAAAACTCCAGAGGGCAGCATATGGCTGGACTACTAGGATCATGGACACTGTAGGCAATCAGTGTCCCTGTGTAGCTTTGGCAGGTCTGGCTTATGGGACAATTTACTACTATACCGGTAAGATGTTTCCGTTATTAGCCGTTGCATATTGTCACCAGCACAAACCTTTGCTGCAATAAAGCCTCATTTACATAATATAAGTTTGTTTTTTGGTGGGAACTCCACAACCAATTTTAAAAAGGCAGCTATCATAAAAAAATCTCTAGAATTTACTCAATGATTCTGGAGATGCCCACTCTACACAAACCATCTTTCATTGAGAGCTGGGAACGAGACCTAGAGGTTACGTTTTCCTCGACGGAGGTCAAGACTTTGCTGTCACAGACTAATAAAGTATCGAGGTGCATTCGTCTTCAGGAAAATTACTATAAGTTGCTCACTAAATGGTACTACACCCCAGTGCGCTTGCACAAAATGTTTCCCACAGCCTCTTCATTATGCTGGAGATGCTCTGGAGCTGAAGGCTCCTTTTTGCATATTTGGTGGTCGTGCCCTTTGATTAGGGACTTTTGGGTAGATATATGTAAGGCGCTGACAGCAATGCAGGGTAGTAAGGTCCCACTTCAACCACAAATCTGTTTGTTGGGACTGCGTTCCCAGAGGAGCATACCTCAACATATAATCCGCTTACAACAGCAACTACTTGCAGTAGCAAGGATCCTAATAGCTACCCACTGGAAATCATCTATAGTTCGAACTGTATCCCACTGGCTAGCCCGCTGTGACCAGGTATATAGACTGGAACAGATTGCGTATTGGGAACTCAATAGCACCCCAAAATTCGAGAAAATCTGGGAGGCTTGGAAATCCTTCAGGGCAATCTCCTAATATACAAGGGGGCACAGTTAACACATATGACCGTAAGGACTCATTTTCTTGGTCGCATCCTTTACTGCTTTTCAATGTACAAACATATGTCACTTCCTATGTTCAATGCGTGTATTTTAATATTATCTAAAAATACTATTGCTTCTAGTTTTTGTATATGTCGGAGAGTTGGTAACACTGCCTTTGTACCTGTGGCTATATTTGGCTTCCTACTGCTCTGACATTTGTTGATTTTCTCAATAAAATATTTTATAAAATAAAAAAGGCAGCTATCATTTTGACCAGTAGGATCAGCCCTACCAGGCAGTATTTCTGGTTTAATAAGGTTGATCCTGCTGATGGGTGTTCTTTATTACTGAATATTCTTCTACACAATATATCTGGTACGCTGCCAAATTTGATTCTTGCACCCATGGTTAATTTCCAGGTCTGCACGACCACCACCATCTTGGACTATATGTGCAATGGGCTGTACTTTGGGGCCCTAAAGATGACCCGAATACCCAGGTGTAGGAATGGCTAAGAGGGATAGGGTGGCTTAAAATGTCCCTTAATGTTTTGTGCGATTGTCATGGTGCTCCTACCTGGATACAGCTGGAACCCCAGGTGTTGGCTCCAAAGCAGACAAATAGGGGGTAGTAAGTGAAGGATAAAAGAAGTAACTTGAGTCCAGACCTGGTATGAAGTTCAATTGCAGCTTTACTTTGCATAAACGTTCTCCAAAACTGTTTACAGACTTTGTCTTGGTCCCAGCAAGCTTTAGCATTAAACTCTGGCAGGCAAACTTAACATTGCTACATCAGTTGCTCTCTGACTCTGCTGTGCTGACAGGCTTGCTGTATAACTTAGCTTCTTCTTTATGCTGCAACTTCTCTCTTTGTAGTCTGTCTCTCATCGTCGCTGCAGCCACTTTTCGTTTTCTTGGTCTGGAACCTCCTGCCATAAGGAATGGATTCAGGAGCTCCGGCTACAAGGGAGCTGGTAGGCAATCTTCCTCTTGCAGTGGTGACTCTCAGGCAGCTTTCTCCATTGCCAACATCATTTTCCACGGGAGCTGGTACGTTAGACTGTAGGTAAAGGTAGTGGTGGATAAGCATCCCAATTGGCAAATTGGTGGTGGGGTCAATCCTGGAATAAGCAGCTCCGGCTTAGCTTGGGGTTTTTCACAAAAGCGCAGTACTCCCCCTGCGGTTTCTTGCAGACATTGGACCCATCCCGCAGCTGCTGGGTCTTCCTGCCAGCACTCCGGTGCTGGCGCTGGGATGAGGGGCTTCTCCAAGAGGGTCACGCCAGTAGCAAATGAACCCTTGAGGGACTCTATAGGGGTAAACTCGACTTGATCTCCTTTGTAGAGGCTGTGTCGGGCTTGGGGCAGGTACGGGCGCATGACCGAGCAACGGTTGACAAACAGCTCCTGACCTGTCTCGTCGTCCCGGAGGAAACCAGTGACTTTCTCTACAGAGAACCAGACGACGATACCCGTCCTCCTTTCCAGTTCTGGGTCTCTTGGTTGTTGTCGGTCCAATATTCGGATAATTGCTCTTCGATAGTCCAACATGGTACAGGTACGGGACGTCCCCTTCTTTGGAACCATAGGGTTGAGGCCTTTGAAGGTCCCGCCTTTTTTGGGCGGTGGGGTGGGTACTCCGGCCACCTCCACTGCACCAGCCAACACGGGGAATGCCTGAGATCCCTTGGTGGCTCTTCATATGAGTTGCGACACCCGTATCTCCTGCACGGCATTGCGCAGTTCGGGCATGTCATCGTCATACAGCATCTGACTCCAGTTTGGTTTTGGCACCGCCATCTTACTTCCTCTCCGCTTAACACAAACTGGTGGCAGAGGAGGAGCTTTAGGGGAGGAGTCCTCACTTCCTTTCTTTACACTGAGCTGTTCATTGTGGGTATTTTCCCGCTCTAAGGCTGGGCGTTCCCTGGTTTTCCCGCTCTTGGGGTGCAAGAAGAAGATACGCCATCATAGGCAAATATGCCTGATTAACCCTTCGGATGCCGACGCTCACTTTTCTGCACCTGTTGCTCCGCAGTAAACTTAATAAAATAATTTTTAAAGGGTTTTTTGACAATTCTTTAGGCCTTGCAGTATAAAGACACACAAATAAATCCTGTTCATATCTTGTTTAAGGCTGGCGAGTTCATCTATACATGTTCCATATTGGGGCATTTATTCATTTATTAACCACCTTATATCCCTTTGGCCTTGTCTAATGTTTTCTCTATGCTTCATGTTGTCCACTTTGTGATCCTCTCCCACCCTGTGTGTCATCCACCATTGTATTGTATTGTCTGTTGTTGTATTTTATTGGATTTTCCCCCTTTTTGGGAACCATAATAAAGTCAATATATATTGTTAGTCGTGCTTCGCCTGCTTTCTTCTTCTTTAGTGTTGATAATTATTATAGTTCACTATGGGGAAAGAAATGCAATAAAGTTTTTAAAAAGAAAAAAATATAAAAATTCAAATCATACCCATTTCTAAAAAAAAAAATACACATCATGGGTATCGCCACGTGCGTGCAAAAATTCCCATACTATAAAATAATTTTAATAAAAAGTGATCAGAAAATCATACACACCCTAGAATGGTATCAATGAAAAGCACAGATCACTCCGCAAAAAGTACTCCCTCATATAGTTTTATACATATAACTATAAAATAGTTATAGGGGTCAGAATATGGCGATGAAAAAATAAAACTGTTCTTTTTTTCAATGTTTTCATTATTTTATCAGTATCAAAACTCAAGAAAAACTTCACATATAAGGTATTGCTGGATTCGTACTGACCTGGAGAAAGAAAGTAACTGGTCAGTTTTATTGGATATTGAACGTCCTAAATAAAAAAATCCATAAAACTGTGGAGGAATTGCATTTTTTTTCCAATTCTACCCCATTTGGAATTTTTTTCCTGCTTCCCACTAAATCTTGTCCTGCAAAAAACAAGGCCTCATACGGCTATGTGAATGAAAAATAAAGAAGTTATGGCTCTGGAAAGACAGAAAGCATAAAATGAAAATGCAAAAAAACAAAAAAAACTCCAAGGTAGAAAGGGTTAAAGGGGTTGTCCGCTTTATTTATATCGATGACCTATTCTCAGGAGCGGTCATCAATATCAGATTGGCGGGGTCTGACTTCTGGCACCCCCACTAATCATTGTTTACGTGCTTACCTGTGGTGAGCAGGTGTAATTACAAGTACTTGGTCCCATTCACTTCTATTGGACGGCTCCTTCCTATATAAATAGAGGGCGACCCCATTAATTTTCCATGTCATTATCTACTTTTTAACAAAAACAATATAATCCTGCAATTTTTGCATTGGCGCCTAAGTCTAATAATAGGCGCCACTTCTGAGACTGTACCGATCACTGCAGTTACCTGCTTATCTGTCATGGCACAATGTAGGTGCATTCTAGCGTCCAGACTACAACCACAAATCCCTGCTGGACCACAAATCTAATTACCCAAACTAAGAACTGCATAAGAACCTAAAAGGCAGTAGGGCTGGGTATTGCAGCTGCAATATGGTGGCACCTTAGCAACACAAGCTAGGAAAAAAATGTTTATTCAGGCTGAAATCAAACATGAATGATTCTTCTTAAACTTGTTGTGGGTGGGAGAGTCCAGAGACCCTCTCTTCACACATTATGCAGTGCGCTGGCCCGCAGGAGAGGCGTGGTGATTGGTTGGAGGGATAGAAGTAGTGTCAGAGGCAATGAGGGTGGTTGTTGTCCTCATTGTCGCCAATTCCTACCCCAGCACTCCCCCAGGCCGCACCTGCAATGAGTGGATGGGCGTAACCCTTTTCCCCTCAGGGCAGTTGGATGGTCCCCTCTAAGTCTCTCTCTTCATATACAATGCAGTTTTCCCAATTGACCAAAGGAGTGGAAGTCTTTTATCTATATTTGTGTTCAGGTCTACGGACACGAAAGCCGAAGAGCCCTAGTGGGATAAACCCCGAGACCCACCGTAACTGCAATACGCATCTTACCTAACTAAATGGCTAGTGGTGTGCCTGTAGCCATGTCCGTGGGTAGGCCTATAAAAGGGGGGCATACCCTGTAGAAGTGAAAATAGAAAGGGAGGGAGGGTGGGGCAACTGAGAAAACGCCCGCCCCTAGGTGGGGCTGTGCCTGGTTTAAGTAGAGCCTCCGCCCCTCCCCCAAATGCAGCCTAATCAGACAGCCATACTTGTGGTCAGGGCTACGGACACGAAAGCCGAAGAGCCCTAGTGGGATAAACCCCGAGACCCACCGTAACTGCAATACGCATCTTACCTAACTAAATGGCTAGTGGTGTGCCTGTAGCCATGTCCGTGGGTAGGCCTATAAAAGGGGGGCAAAAACCAGACATGTAGGGTGAAAAGAAACTTGAATGGCCTGTACAAAGAAACCCCTGATCCAAACTGCGAAACCATATCTCCCACGAGAGTTCGGGTACATAAGTCAACCATAATGATGCCTGCATCCATCCTGCGGATAGAGCCAGGACAGAATGCTGAATGTCGCAGATTCTGCCCCAATGCACAAGGAAGGAACTGGGAAACGCTTCAGGAGGAAGCGTGGACGATACTAACTAAACCTGAAGACTTGGTTGTGGTGTGAGCACTGACAAATTCCCCCGAGCCTTATGAGACCGGAGAACTGAAAGCCTAACTGTCTAGACTATGCAAAGAAGGGCCCGAAGAATACCATGTAGGCCAGGAGAGGATGTAAAGCAATAAGCTAAGAACGTAGTATATGGAATCCTGTCGATGCCCTCAAGCGAGTGAAGGAGTGCGATTGCAGTATGCTGCTGGCGATTTAGTTCGCAGACCTGGCTGATTGAAAAGGTAACCGGCATGGTAATACAAGTGACAAATATGAGGGGTAAACAAGAAAATAACTAAAAAGTGGCCTGAAGAAAGTATGGGCGGGATTACACCATGGGCCTGACCGATGTGATATGCGATACTTAAAATAACTACATTTCCTGAAAAATCCTGACAGGCGAATATCGTGAACACGAGACCAGACCAACGTGGCCGGTGACACCTAATGACGAGTGTCATTTGGTACGAGAACCTGAAGGTAGGTGGCCGATGACACCAATGACTTGAACTCCGAAAATTGAAGTCTGGTCCTGGGGGGGGGGGGGGGGAGCATAGCCAGACAGGTGATCTGTCGACCAGGCAGGAGTTTGTGAGCTGGCCACATTGATTATTGAACGTGAAGAAAAACATAAGCGGGCAACCAACTATGGTGATTGAAAACGTAGGAGGAAGAATGCAACAAGTACAGACAATAGGTTTAAGCCTAAATGTGACATAAATAATTGAATGTGGATGATTGGAATGTAGTGGGCTAAGGACGTTGAGTTAGAGAACAAGGGCCTAACAAAATGAACAAGAGCTATGACACCCGGGGGTGGCCCACGCTCCAATGACAATAACGATACGTTGTATGTGGCGGCAGTGGCGCCACCGCCCATCCTATATGTACCACCATTAAGTCTATTAGTATGTTTCTGGAATCAGCTTCCTGTCAGCCGAGCATAGCAAATGACCTACCATAATCCCTGCCAAGCACTAAATTGTCCGCAGAGAGAACGGAATGGTAACAAGGAGTAACCAGCAAAAGAAGCAATGCAGAAATGAGGAGCAAACGGAAAGAATCCATGCGGCACCCAAAGTCCGCCAGAAGAAGCCGTGTTGTAAAGAAGCATGTCCAGAAGAGGGACAGTGTAGTAAAGACTAAACTCGGAGAGTAAGCATATCCGACTATCCGGTGAAGGTAGCCGTGCAGTAAAAGATCCTCCAGCCGAGGGAGCAGTACAAAATGGTGAATAATAAATTATGTTTGCCGAGGGGACTAGAAGAACAGGAGCGCAATGCAAAGGACTGCCTGTGGTATGCAGAACGAATGCATATGTACATACGATACCTAACTGGCAGACCGCAGGAAGTTATAACTATGACAAATGGCCTCGATAATATGCGTACTGTGGGGAGTCGCTCTGGTAGATAGCGGTGCGGGTGCAGTACAGAGGCAAAAGGGAGTCCAGAAGGTGCAATAATCAGTGTTTTATTCACACTTGCACAACATAAACAATAAACAGTCTCTTGGTGTTAATTCACACCCAGCAGAAAAACGTGATGCAAAACAAAACAGTCCAATGCAGGTTACAATCACCTGGGAGGTTTTCGGTGCAGGTTCGCACCTGGCTGTCAGTCCAGCCGCAAGGCGATCGACCTCATGCTTCCAGGCCGTCTGCACTCCTCCTTGCTTGGGCTCTTGCTTCCAGCGTGAACTCCACACAGCACAGAATGGATCAGAACTCCCAAACTCAGATGATTCCACAGCCTAACACCAGCTCCAGGATAATCACCCTCAGCTGCTGAGGAGGCTGCCTTTTAAAGGCCCGGATAAAGTCCGGCCTGGACCGTGGAGAGTAGGCACCCACCCAACTCTTTGCCTACTCCCAGTAAGAGCCGGCCCGGATTGGCTTTGCAGCCAAACTAACTAAGAATGTCAAGCAGCACTAGCTGCTGCTGACACATAAAAACCCGGCTCTCACCTCACCGAGGCCAGGAAACTCGGTGACACGTACCTGCCATCGACAATGGTACCTTGCACCTTACCACAGTACTAATTAAAACCGAGGGTCTACCCTGAACACCGGACAGGCTAATGTTACTGAAAAAGTCGCCTGACCCGCATGGCAGGTGACCCTGACCAAGCTGAGCTTCGTTAAGGAAGAGTACACCTGGGGAAGCATGGCAGACAATGGATGCACCACCGACAGACTTTGGAAAAGTGGCCTGCGCCCGGATGAACAAAGAAGCAGATATGGATGTGAGACATTTGGGCCAAATCAACCTGGATGCACAGAAGTTCAACCCACCAGGTAGATCACCAGGCAGGACGAAAAAAAAACTGTCATCGTGCCCCCGAAGCCATGGGGCCGAAGCGGTCATCGTGCCCCCGAAGCCATGGGGCCAAAGCGGTCATCGTGCCCCCGAAGCCATGGGGCCGAAGCGGTCATCGTGCCCCCGAAGCCATGGGGCCGAAGAGGTCATCGTGCCCCCGAAGCCATGGGGCCGAAGCGGTCATCTTGCCCCCGAAGCCATGGGGCCGAAGCAGTCACCGAGCCCCCAGCCATTGGGGCAAAGCAGTCATCGAGCCCTCAAGCCATAGGGGCAAAGCAGCCTTCAAGCCCCCGAAGCCATGGAGCCGAAGCAATCAGCGAGCCCTCAAAGCCATGGGGCCGAAGCAGTCAGCGAACCCTCAAAGCCATGTGGCCGAAGCAGTCAGCGAGCCCTCAAAGCCATGGGGCCGAAGCAGCGAGCCCTCAAAGCCATGGGGCCGAAGCAGTCAGCGAGCCCTCAAAGCCATGGGGCCGAAGCAGTCAGCGAGCCCTCAAAGCCATGGGGCCAAAGCAGTCAGCGAGCCCTCAAAGCCGTGGGGCCGAAGCAGTCAGCGAGCCCTCAAAGCCATGGGGCCGAAGCAGTCAGCGAGCCCTCAAAGCCATGGGGCCAAGCAGTCATGGGGTCCCCAGTCATGGAATCCTTGCTCCCTGAGGCCAAAGCAGTCATGGGGCCTCTGCGGCCATGAGGCCAAAGCAATCAAGGGGCCGCCGCGGCCTGGCGGCCCAAGCAATTAAGGGGCCCCCGGGGCCATGAGGCCGTCCTAGATGTACGTGATGGGTTAAGATAAATAAGAGTGAGCCCAACATGATGGAAAAAGCAACAACTAGGATGATTGGGACGTCTAAAAGTGGCCTGGAAAGGAACGTGATTGCTACAGGTATGGACAATAGTAATCCGAACAACAGACATAAGCATAAAACCAAAACCAGCCATAAAACTTAAAAATGCAAACGTGGAATATGAAACGGAGAAGAGAGAACAACCAAAACCTGAGGCATTGCGATTTGCAAGTCAAGTCCCTTGTCGCGACAAACAACTGAAAAACTTGAAAGAAACAGTAGTAAATAGGAAGCTCAAACCCTAATGACCCACTGGCCCCAGCAAGAGGCTGTTTATTGAACTGCGGCAGTGGGAGCAATCTTAGTGAATACAAACCAGAAGTAAAGAAGAGCAGACAAAAGATTTTTTATTTTTTTTTTGCTTGCAACTAGAGAAAAGACCCACTTGATGTATACGCGCAGAAAAACCAGATGTAAAGGAAATGACCATTGATGCCCGTCATGTTTGACAGGAGAGTGGCACCGGAGCCACCAACTGCCTCAGTGTGACTATCGAGTAAAACAACCGTGACGTAGAAACTGACAGGAGAATGTGGCTTGAATGGGAGCATGGTGTGCCAGCAGATGGGTGACTGTGGACCTGGAATGAGTAAAACCTAAAAAACATGGTATAACCAAAATGCAGACCTGAATGTGAGCGGAATAAGATAGCGTCGCGACAACGAACGCATGGACGCAGTTCTAGCAGGGAATGGAGTGTAGTACTAGATGTAACAGCAAACGTGTGAACTCAGCTAGAGCGTGAAAGGAATATTAACTTGCTGTAACAGCAGACGTGAGATGCGGCCATGGATGGGCGGGAACATTGAGACGTAAACGTGAAAGTAAAACCCGGAGTCACAGCGGTAGAGTGAACCCCAAATCTGGCAATAGGCCAAACACAAAATTTGGTATGACCGCAGCCTGCAGTGAACGAGGCAAAAACAAACTAACGGTGACATGAATGCGCTCTTGCAATGGGCCTAAGCAACAGTGGACGTGTGACACCGGTCTGAGTGTGGTGCAAGCAAACATATGAAAGCAAAAGAGGTATGAATGCAAAAAACAGGATGACAGAAAAATAAATAAATGCACAGAGAATAAGACAGATTTACCCGCTGTTGTGACCATGCGTGGAGCATGGGAAGTAATTGCTATAGCAAGAGCCATAACAAGCAACAGCTGCATCCAATCTCCAACATATCACATGCAGCCCAGGTAAATCTTCCTTACCGCACACAGGCTGAAGTAACTTTTCAAAGCGAAACAACGTGAATGTAAAACACGTGAGATAGAAGGGGAACTAAATTAGATTACCTAACAAACAAAGTGAAAAGAATTGTTTAACTCCGACAAAACAAACCTGAGAAGCTGAGGCGGACGATTTTGAGGCGATGCCTCCCGCTCGCAAGAAAAGTCAGATTCCAGCCGGCCAGAGAGACGGACACGGCTCAATTAACTTACATACATGGCGCACGCGTCCCTATGGTAGCCACGAGCAGAAGAAAAGCTCCATTCCAGCTCCATACTGTAGTGAAAGAAACCTCCTAGCAGAGGAGAGTGCACCCTGCTGACACACCAGCATCCCCTGTGCAACTGAGAAAACGCCCGCCCCTAGGTGGGGCTGTGCCTGGTTTAAGTAGAGCCTCCGCCCCTCCCACAAATGCAGCCTAATCAGACTGCCATACTTATCTACAATTCCTAGCTGTGGGGTGCAGTCATACATCGAATGGCCACCAGTATGTCTCAGGAGTGTGGCGGGCGCTCGAGCCAAATAACCCTAAGCACGAGCAATAACGTCTACAGCCGTAAATGTGTGTTACCGTTACTGTCTCGAATGTCCACACACTGTCCCTTTAATGGTCCTTAACCATCTGTAGAAATTCAAGGCTTCCTTCCCTTAGAGGTTATCAAAGCTGCTTTAATGGCAGTTTTTCGCTCACATGGGATGGTATCTCAATGGATTCACACACAGGCTTCTCTTCTGGCAGCAGCAGACACTAGACATGTCCTTACTCTTGCATGTGAATCAGGAGACTTGCTAACCATGGTAAATGGGAGCAGCCCACTACCGGGCAACTAACACTAAGAACCGCCAGTTTCCTACCCACACATAGCCTTTTTGGATTACATAGTGCATAGATCAAAGCATTACAGTAAACATTTCAACAGCTTTAGCAGTGAACCATAACATTATACCTTTTATCAGTGAATCATGTGGCATTTGGATATTAAGGCTACACTCACATGAACGTATGGCCTCTGAGTCTGTGTTGCGGAGCACAAACAGCTAGTCTGCAATACACGGGCAATTCATGCTGCGTTATGGGCTCATTGACTTGAATTGGTCTGCAATCCATAACATACGGCAAAAGATAGGACATCCTCTATCTTTGTGGAGTGGAGGCACAGATAGGAAGCCCATGAAAGCTCTCTGAAGCCCTTCCATGGACTTCTGTGTCCATGCCTCGGCACCGCAAAAGATAGGAGATGTCCTATCTTTAGCTATATGTTACGGATTGCGGTCATATTCAAGTCAATGAGTCTGCACCGCTGCATAAATCGAACACGTCAGTACCCATGTACTCCGCAACACGGACTAAGAGGCCATATGTTCATGTGAATGTGGCCTAACTCTGTAGCAGTGAACCACTGGATCACTGCAATTAGATAGTCTGCAGGCTCTGCCAAAATTACCAGTTTTGGCCAAGTTTTACCGGAAGTGTAAAACCACCATCAGTGTGAAAAATGTGATATTACTACAGAATAGGAAAAGAATATACAGGTTGTTGACCTGTGTGCTGAACTAATCAAAGCTGGCATGTTCTTCTCATTAGATATGATTATGTGAGATATCTTAATTATATAATTATGTTTTGATGAAAACATCCTAATAGTTCTCATTCCCAGGAGCTTTACAAACCACAACCTCAAACCCCTTAAGGGAATTCTCATGAGATACATGCTGTATAAATACCTGGTGGACGTCTCCTGTTCTCAATAAGCCATCAATACATCTAATGGGGTCATTAATTTCCACAAATTTTTTCCCCCATCCTTTAGTATCATTGGAAGTACATGGAGCCAACAAACTTCACTGTTACTGAATTTGTTCTCCTCGGCTTCCACGAGCTTCCGAGTTTCCACTTGTTTTTATTTTTTATATTTCTGGTCATTTATATTGCAACTTTGGCTGGAAATTCATTGACAACTGGTCTATTTTGCTTTGATCATCATTTTCACAGTCCCATGTATATACTCCTATGTAACATGTCTCTATTGGATATCTCCTTCACCTCAATGGTGCTACCAAAGTTGTTGGACATCTTTCTGACTGGGAACAATGTAATCTCCTACAAGGGTTGTATCACTCAAGTCTTCTTCTTTGTGGTGCTCATGGTGTCTGAATACTTCATCCTGGCTGCCATGGCCTATGATCGTTACGTGGCCATATGTCATCCTTTACGTTATTGTTATTTCATGAGTCTACAAAATTGTTTCTGGATGTCATTGACATCTTGGAGTATCGGAATCCTTGAAGGCATTCCTTTTGTCACTTTAATATCATCTTGTATGTTTTGTAGGTCTAATAAAGTAGACCATCTCTACTGTGATTTGAAGCCACTGATAAAGCTTTCTTGTAGTGACACACACACTATAGAGATGGTAATATTTGGATTTGGTGCCGTCATTGGCTTTGTCCCTTCGGTCATGACCTTGGTCTCCTACATGTATATCATCTCAACTATCTTAAAGATGCACTCTAAAGAAGGAAGACACAAAACCTTCTCCACCTGCTCCTCACATCTCACAGTCATCCTCTTGTTTTATGGGACGGTCCTTGGCATGTATATGAGGCCAAAGTCCAGCTATTCCATGGAACAGGACAAAGTGCTTGCCATTTTGTATGCAGGAGTCATCCCGATGCTCAACCCTCTCATTTATAGCTTGAAAAATGAGGAGGTGAAGAAAGCTCTGTACAAAATCAAGAAAGAAGTATATCTTAAGAGAATAATATAGTAAAGGTAATATGGATGAATGACAATAGGATGAACAAAGACATGTTTGGACAATACTTAGCGCATTAGTTTTAATCTCTAAATACCATCACTTTGTTAATATGTCTTGGTAAACAAACCAGTCACATTTCCGTAATGTATGTCTGGTACACTACCAAATTCAAAGTTCTTTTGATGATGGCAGGTTTCCGGTCCCTAAATTGGCAGAGCATTCCCACCATGATTGACTGAAGGGATCGTGTTCTTCTTGTGAAGTGTTGTATTTGTTCTCTGCCGGACATCTTGGGACTTTTACTTTCCAAAGAATTACAGTTTTAATTCACTTTTCCATAGAAGTTTATCTTAAATAGTCTGTCTTTACCTTGCTATTCAGTATGCCAGTGGTCATGTTTGACTCCCTATAGTCAATCACTTGCACTTTCATACCATGTGCACCTCAAAAACATCTCCAGAATTGCCCGAAACCTTTATTTTTAAAAAATCTGGGTTACTGTACTTACCTCACTGCATGAACATCAGGCATGAACATCAGGCAGATCATCGATAACAAGTGTTCGTTTGAAAGCTCGTTAGTGATAATCTGCCAGTGTACAGGTGCCGTCTAAAGAGCACACTACTGCCAGCAAATGAGTCTGTATGGGGATAAGCGATAGCATTAGTGATCACTGCTCCCCATACTGGGGAGGAGATCACTGGATATAAATGCAGAGGTCTCCGGCACTGACAAGCAGTCGTTTGTTATCTGTTCAGCCACTATGCAAATGCCTCCACCTTGTGCCAGTCACTTTGCCGATGTGTCCAGCCTGTGTCAGTCACTGCACTGACAGAACCACCCTGTGCCTATTACAGCACCAATACCTTCACCCTGTGCTAGTTACCGTATTTCTCAAGTGCCTCCTCCCTGAACCATTCACTGCTCCCATGGTTCCACCCTGTGCAAATCATAGCATCAGTGCCTCCATCCAGTGCTAGTTACTACACCAATGCCTCCACCCTGTGCTGGTCTCTAGATTTCTGCCTCCACCCTGCACCAGTCACTGCACCGATGCCTCCACCCTGTGCCAGTCACTACACTTGTTGCCCATCCACTACAGAATACAGTTGACACATCACTCTCACCCACAAAGCTCTCCATAATTCTGCACCTCTCCATATCTCCTCCGTCATTTCTGTTGTACTACCCTGCCCTATCTTCTGCTAACAATCTAAGACCTTCTCCATAGTCCAAACCTTTCACTCTTGTCTCCAAGACGTTACCCATGCTGCACCCGTTTTCTGGCTGTGATACCCTGGGCAATCAAATAATTCCCAACTCCCACAGATTTATTATCTTTTTAGACAGGCCTATTACATTCCTAGGTGTTATCTTGTCTCTGCACCCCTTTTTACATTATTCCTGAGAATAATCATTTTTCACTGACTGCTGTAGGTTGTCCCCGACACTGCTTGCACTTCATACTGGCGCCTACACGGATACAGGCTGGAGACCGGCTCATGCAGTTTTACGTGCACTTCCCTATTTATTATAACCCATAGTCAGACCACTGCACGTAACACATAGCCAGACCACTGCACATAACACATAGTCAGACCACTGCACGTAACATGTACATTTTACCGTTTGTGTCCCCTCTATTTCCCTCTTAGATTAGGGCCCTCACTTCTATTGCTTGAATTATCACTTTCTTACCCTGTAATAATGTTGGTTTTCCTTTATACATGTCCTCTGATGGTAAAGCTCTGTGGAATATGTTGGTGTTACATGAATACAGATTATTATTACTTTTGTGCAGTCTCTTTCTTGCTGAGCTGAGACTACAGTCTTGCCTTTCTGTGGAAGTTCTTCTAGGAGGTTTAGTGTCCTCCTGAGCTGAGATGTTGAGGTGTCCTTGCAGTCAGTTTGGCAGGCTCGTTCCTCCTGGGAGGGTCGATCAGTAGGCAATGACTTTTACTACGGTTAGTTGAAATCCTAATTATTTAGAAAATGAATCCTTCACCAAATTGATAAATTTAAACTTTTTTTCCTCAACCCAGAAAATGCAAGTCAAGCACAAAAAACAAACAACGAATGTTAATGACCATCAGTCATAACCCCTTCCTGCCACAGAAATCTCTTTTTTATGTTTGCATTTTTTATTCCCTGCCTTCCTGGAACCATTACTTTTTTATTTTTCTATTCACATAGCCATTTGAGGGGTTGTTTTTTGCAGGACAAGTTGTACTTTCTAAAGGCACCATTTAATATTGCAAACAATCTAGTAGGAAGCTGTAAAAAATTCCATATAGGCCGGAATTTGAAAAAAATGCAATTCACAGTTTTATCGGTTTCTTTTTTCCGGTGTTCTCTATGCAGTAAAGCTGCCCTGTTAACTTCATTCTCTGGCTCAACATGATTACATCAATGCCACATTTATTTGTTTTTCTTGCATTTTATGCTGAACACCGCTGTTATTTACATTTGATTAGTGCAGCACCAGATTATTCCCACACCTACAGCAGTGCTGACCATACTCTCTACTTTTCGCTTGCATTTAAATACTTAAAAAAAGAAAAATACTGATTTTATTGTGAGGCAATCTGTAGTATTTATTGATATTTTATTTACATTTTTGTGGGAGTTGAAGGAACAAAAAAAAAAACGATTTTCTTTTCTGTTACACCTTTCACTGTATGGAATAAATACTTATATTTTTTGTAATAGGGCATATTGAGTCACCGCAATGATAATGATCTTTATTTTTTGTTTATTTTTATTTTTAAAATGGGGAAAGGGGGTGATTTGAATTGTGTGCATATACTTAAAAAAAAGTTTTTTCCCCCTTTACTTTTAGCCCCCCTAAGGAACTTTAACATGTGATTGTCTGATCACTTTTCCCAAACACTGCAATGATTTAACATTGCAGCCTATGGATGATTCACTGTGTTCCTATGGAGTCCTGTCACAGGAATAGCTTGATAAAACTTTTCTATGACAGGTCTTGGAGCCTTAACAAGGTCTGAGGCTGCCATAGCAACTAAACAGCTTCTTCGGCCTCGGCACTTCTAGAAAATAACCGCTCAGATGCTGGGGTTGCAATTGATCATGGCATCTGATGAGTTAAAAGTCTGTGAAAGGCTTTTTTCCTGGAAAAGTGCCTGATAGGAATGTAGTGAGTCTCCCATAGACTGCAATGGTAAATCATTGCAGCTTATGGCAGCAGCGGTTAGATGATCACATGTTAAAGTCTACAGTATGAAAAAAGCTTTTAAAAATTAAAAAAACATATATAAACATTTAAACCACCCCTTTTTCCCATTTTACAAATAAAAATAAACATTAAAAATAGAAACATTATTAGCATTTTGCTGTAGCTATAGCAGTTGCTATAGCATCAATGCATCCCAAAATGCCTGTACTATTAACCCCTTAAGGACACGGACCTATTTCACCTTAAGGACCAGGCCACTTTTTGAAAATCTGACCAGTGTCACTTTATGTGTGAATAACTTTAAAACGCTTACCCAGGCCGTTCTGAGATTGTTTTTTCATCACATATTGTACTTGATGACACTGTTAAAATCGGGTAAAAAAAGTTAATTTTTTGCATAAAAAATACAAATTTACCAAAAATTTGGAAAATTTAGCAAATTTCAAAGTTTCAGTTTCTCTACTTCTATAATACATAGTAATACCACCAAAAATTGTGATGACTTTACATTCCCCATATGTCTACTTCATGTTTGGATCATTTTGGGAATGCCATTTTATTTTTTGGGGATGTTACATAGCTTAGAAATTTTGAAGCAAATTTGGAAATTTTTCAGAAATTTCCCAAATCCCATTTTTTCTGGACCAGTCCAGGTCTGAAGTCACTTTGTGAGGCTTACATAATAGAAACCACCCAAAAATTACCCCATTTTAGAAACTACACCCCTCAAGGTATTTAAAACTGGGTTTACGAACTTTGTTAACCCTTTAGGTGTTCCACAAGAGTTAATGGAAAATTGAGATAACATTTTAGAATTTAGATTTTTTGGAAAATTTACCATTATAATAAATTTTTTCCAGGAACAAAGCAAGGGTTAACTGCCAAACAAAACTCAATATGCGTTGCCCTGATTCTGTAGTTTGCAGAAACACCTCATATGTGGTCCTAAACTACTGTTTGGCCAAACGGGAGGACATAGAAGAGGGAAACGCCATATGGGTTTTGGAAGGCAGATTTTGCAGGACAGTTTTTTTTACACCATGTCCCATTTCAAGCCCCCCTGATGCACCCTAGCATAGAAATTCAAAAAAAGTGACTCCATCTAAGAAAATAAACCCTCAAGGTATTCAAAACTGGGTTTACAAACTTTGTTAACCCTTTAGGTGTTCCACAAAAGTTAATGGCAGATGGAGAAACAATTTTGGAATTTCGATTTTTTAAAAAAAAATTCCATTTTAACCCTTACTTTATTACTGGAAAAAATGGATTAACTGCCAAACAAAACTCAAAATGGATTGCCCTGTTTCTGTAGTTTGCAGAAACACCCCATACGTGATCGTAAACTACTATTTGGCCATACGGCAGGACATAGAAGAAGTGGAAGAAGATTTTGCTGGACTGGTTTATTTACACCATGTACCCTTTCAAGCCCCCTGCTGCACCCCTAGAGTAGAAACTCCATAAAAGTGACCCCATCTTGGTTGGGTCAAAGGTTATTTTTATGGACGCGGCGATACCTAATATGTCTACTTTATATAATTTGTTTAGATTTTACACTATATTATCATTTTAGGAACAAAAATTAAATAATTTCATTATCTACATAGCCTGGGAGCTACAGTTTTTGTTGTTGTTGTGTGACTGTCTAATGTAGGGGCTCATTTTTTGCGGGATGAGATGGCGGTTCTATTTGCACTATTTGGGGGTGCATATGACTTTTTGATCGCTCGCTATTACACTTTTTTTGATGTTAGGTGACAAAAAATGGCTTTTTTTTACACATTTTCTTTTTTTTAACGCTGTTCATCCGAGGGGTCGGAATAGTACAAAAGCATTGTACAAGGCAACCTGTACCATGTAGACCGCAACTTTTTTGTACCATGTCCGTGTTTTCCGCATAGCATTATATGGTTTAAGGACTTGATCAGATAGATCAACTTCTCCCATATACCGATTGTAGTCGACGATACAATCAGGCTTGAGGACCGTTGCTGCGGTACCTCACACAGGGACAGGGGAGATGCCGTTACAGTGTATTGTGGACAGTACATGGACATCCCTCTTGTCCTTATACCTGACCAGCAACAGGTTTCCCCAGGTAAGGGCATGGGTCTCACCCCTGGGGATAGGTACCTAGAGGGAGGGGGTGGGCAGGGAGGCCGCGCTGATTTTTCCGCACGGTCCCACAAGCGAACGTGGATCTGGCGGCGAGGGCCTTATACAAGGGAATACTAGTATAAAAGTTACCCACGTACAAGTGGTAACCCTTATCTAGTAGTGGGTACATAAGGTCCCACACAATTTTCCCGCTAACAGCCAGAGTGGGAGGACATTCTGGGGGTTCAATACGGGAATATCGCCCCTCGTACACACAAAATTTGTAAGTGTACCCTGAGGTACTCTGACAAATTTTGTACATTTTCACGCCATACCTCGCTAGCTTAGAGGGGATGTATTACGGGAAACTGAGTCTCCCCTTGAAAGCAACAAGAGTCTCATCAATCGCCACCTCCCTTCCAGATACATAGGCCTGAACAAATTTGGCCTCAAAGTGATCGATGACCGTCCGTATCTTATACAGATGGTCATAGGCAGGATCCCCTTGGGGGGGACGTGCTGCATTATCTGCATAATACAGGCATTTCCGGATGGTCTCAAACCATGAGCGTGTCATGGCCATACTGTACAGTGGGGTCTGGTAGAGGACGTCCCCACTCCAGTATTGCCTGACACTCGGTTTTTGCACTAGGCCCATGTGCAGCACAAGGCCCCATCGGTAGGGGGCTCCGGTGTTCTTATCTGGTGGGCCGGAAAACCAGTACGAGCCCCAGGGCGGCTTGTACTGGTGTGGGCCACGGGGTCCCTAGCATGTTGGTAGAAAGCTGATCAGCGGTGGGGTGGGCGATGTGCTAATAGTGGCCGGACGCTAAAGAGTGTCAGTCACAGTCAACGCACGCACAAAAAAAAATGTGTGTGTCTGTGGGGGAGTCAGCACCAGTGAAGGGTCTAGGATCGCACAGCTAAGTGCTACCCCAGACACCGGAACCAGGTGCCCAAGTCCAAAAAAAACCCTTTTAACTAAACTAACTGTCCCTTTCTTTCCCTTCCTAAATATACCCTCTCCCTTACTTTCCCTGTCCTATATGAAGGTGGTGCTGGGGATGTAGGTGGTGCTGGGAATGCAGGTGGTGCTGGTGTTTCAGGTCCGCTGGAGTCCTCTGGGGATGACACCGGAGCCAGGTTCCTAAGTCAAGAAAGAAAAACATTTTTTTTTCCCTACCTAACTTTCCCTCCCCTACCTGGAGGTGCTGCTGGGGACGCAGGTACTGCTGGGGACGCAAGTGCGGCTGGGGACTCAGGTCCGGCTGGGGATTCAGGTCCAGGTGGGGATGCAGGTCCAGGTGGGGATGCAGGTCCAGGTGGGGATGTAGGTCCAGGTGGGGATGCAGGTCCGGCTGGGGATGACACCAAAACCAGGTGCCTAAGTAAAAAAATTTTTTCCTACCTAACTTTCCCTCATCATCCCTGCCTAAATATTTCCTCTCCCTTACTTTCCCTACTCTACCTGAAGGTGCTGCTGGGGATGCAGGTCCAGGTGGGGATGCAGGTCTGGCTGGGGATGCAGATCCAGGTGTGGATGCAGGTCCAGGTGTATATGCAGGTCAAGACAGGGGATGCAGGTCCAGGCTGGTGATGCAGGTCCAGGCTGGTTATGCAGGTCCAGGCTGGGGATGCAGGTCCTCGATACTCGATCCAGGCGACGGGTGACAGGCTCCTCTCTTCTCTGCGGCGCTGGAACAAGTGGGAGGGGAGACTGGAGCAGCGGCCATTTGAATCTGCCGCCACCGCCGCGCCAGCCAATAGAATTCAAATACCGCTGCCACCGCTCCAAAGCTAGGACGGTGATTGGAGGTGTTGATTACCGTTCTTTTCCGGTTCATCGTGTCACTGGACCCGAATGGACCGGAAACCCAACAAACCGCAGGTCTGAATTGCTGTGGAGGTCACTTTTAAGGGGTTTGTTGCAATCGCCGAATGGGGGGGCGTCACAGGACCCCCCTTGGCATGTGAACATGGTTCCTGCTGCACAATCGCAGCAGGAATCATGTTTCTATCACGATTTTTTTTTTACATGCGATTTTACTTAGGACGTATGGGTACGCCCTGTGTCCTTAAGGACTCGGACATAAGGGGTACCCATACGTCCTATGTCCTTAAGAGGTTAAGATATGAAAATATTTATCTTGTAGTGAATGGTGTAACAGAGAAAAAAAATCTAAATTTGCCCCTATTTTGAAAGAAAAAAAAAGAATAAAAAGAGGTCAAAAATTGATACCCAGCTCAAAATAGTATACTGGTAAATGGAAAACACAGATGACATAAATAAGCCCTTATACAGCTTCAGAGACTTAAATATAAAAAAGAGTTATGGAGGTCAGACTCAGAAGATGGTGATCTAAAGAATTTTTTTTTCAAAGTTTTTATTTTTTAACAGTATTAAAACACATGAAAAACAATGAAATTAGGGTATCACTGCAATCATACTGACCTGCACAATCAAAATCATCATATTTACTACATAGGGAGAACCGTAAAAACAAAATCCATAAAACAATGGCATTTTTTCCCCAATTCCACCCCATTTAAAGTTGGTTTTCCTACTTCCCACTACATTGCATGCAGTATTAATGATGTTGGTAGAAATTACAACCTGTCTCTCAAAAAAATAAAAAAATAAAAAATAAAAAGCCCTCAAATGTCTATGTGAATGGAAAAATATAAAAAGTTATGGCTCCGTAAAGGCAGGGAGTAAAAAAACTAAAATAAAATCCTGCGTCAGGAAGCTTTTCCCCATTGACAAAATGTATCACCTATCCACTGGATAGATAATAAATGTATGATCACTGGGGTCTGCTGGGACTCCCACCAACCACAAGAATGTCGATCCCTGACTCTCCTGTGTGAGTGGAAGTGTGATGTGCATGTACGCCCATCACTCCATTCACTGTGAAACTGAGGAGTACACAACATCACTCAATTCACACACAGGATTCTCATGATCGTATGGAGACCAGCGGTCAGACCCCCAGGTACATATAGGTGATAAATGTTGTTTATGAGAAAACTACTTTAAAGAAATTTTGCCATAAACTATTTTTCACTCTTAAGTGTATTTTGTTTAATTATTCTAGCTTGCATTCCTCTTTAATTAGTTTTAATTTTTTTAACATTTGCAGTTTTCTCTTATCTCCCGTGCTTGAATCTTACTTCCTAGTTTATCATGTGTCTGCTGTCCCATAATGCCTTAGGGCAGTGAGATGTGCCCTGACATCAGCAGACCATGTAACACTAACTACGCCCCTTATTCTTACCAAGGATGCTTTCTATGTCCTATATTACTAGGTTCTAATGCATGACGTAACCAACAGCAACTGAATATCAACACAGATTTGCCACAGGGTGCAATGGAAGGCTAATAGCTTTAGAATAAGGAAGTTTTGATAAATGGTGGTATTTGGGGAAAGTCAGTTAGCAACAATATCTGTTGGGCGAGATACATTTATATTAGGGGCACAACCCCTTTAACAGTAGCTTAGGCAAGATAGCCACCCCCATGATAATGTACAGAAAATAGAATAAAAATTTACAATCAGAAAATAAAAACAGAATTTGTTTCAGTATCAGGCTTTAATTAAAAAAAATTGTAAGTGCAGTGACCCAGTGGATCATTGCAAGTACTCGTTTAATACTGCAGAGTTAAATGTTGAGATTTGTTGTTAAAGTATTTATTTTATTATATACTATGTTTGCCAAATGGTTATGTATGGGCAGCAAAGAGTTAACACTGGCAGCATTTTTCCAGTTTCCCAGGTTGATGGGCTAGTCCAACCACCTGGTTAGTGAGTTTTTAGCGGAGCTAGAGGCAACAAATTCATGTGTGAACTCCTGAGAAGAAGGTCTGAATTAAAGCCTAGTCCAGGAAAACAATATTACTGAGATTGGAAGCTGCCAGAAAGCAAATAAACAGAGAAAAGTGCCCTTGAGGGACAGTTTTCTGATGGTTGAGAATCACGTTCAAAGCCATGCCTGGATACACTGTAAGGTACCACATGTTTATGGCAAAAAGACTTTACTGCTTGTGGAAAGGGTATATTGCTTAGGCGCCCACCACACTTTTGGCAATGGACTGCCCATTCGGATCTAAGATCTGCACCCTGCAACCTGGAAACTGTAGAAAGTGTTAATGAGAACAGAATTGCAAGCTTGTGGTTATTTGGGAAGATTGCACAGAGTACTTAGAGACAGAGTAATCTACTACTACCATCATTGCCACTGTCTTTTGGGAAAAGCCTACGCTGTAATATAATTTGGAACTGTACCTATTGCTGGTATTTGTACTACTACTTATATCATCTATTCAGTAAAGAGAGACTTTATTCATTGTAGCCAACTAGCCTGGTCAATGACTCCTCCATCATCTGTTGGCCCCTACTATTGCACTGCCTTGGACCCAACCAGGGCTGGCCTTAGGTGTTCAGGCGCCCTGTTTGAGCTAATCTTGTGGCGCCCCCCCCCCCCACAGGTTCACCTAAACACAGTAGTGAAGGTATAGATCAACTATAGATCAGCTTCAATGCCACTTTAATAGTATAATCCACAAAGACAGTTTATGTATTGTAGAAACAAGAGCAATGTTGTCAGTACACTATATTTAACCATTTTACAACATTAAGCATGTATTGGCCCCCTCTAGACAATTTCTATGTGCCAGTAATAAGAGCCTTATCATGTGCCAGTAGCCCCCCTTATCATGTGCCAGTAGCCCCCCTTATCATGTGCCAGTAGCCCCCCTTATGTGCCTGTAGCCCCTTTTATGTGCCAGTAGCCCCCCTTATTATGTGCCAGTAGTCCCCCCTTATGTGCCAGTAGCTCCCCTTATCATGTGCCAGTAGCCCCTCTTATGTGCCTATAGCCCCTCTTATGTGCCAGTAGCCCCCCTTATCATGTGCCAGTAGCTCTCTTATGTGCCTGTAGCCCCCACCCTATCATGATCCAATATAAAGTATTGTACAAAAAACAAAACAAAAAACACTTATACTTACCTCCATGTCAGTGATGCAATGCAGGCCTCTTCCGGCCTGTGTCCCTCGCTGTACGGCTCTGGCAGTGCCGCCTGCACCGGCCTCTGATACTATTTTTCATGTATTTCACTTTTTTTTATTTTTGTGTGCGAAGTTAAAAGATATCCACAGTGTTCTCCATCACAGTGACCTCTACAGCATCCTGCCCCTTTAACAGTGTCTTTCACAGTACCCTGCTCCCTTAACAGTGACCCCAACAGTACCCTGCTTCCTTAACAGTGACTTCCACAGAAGCTGCCCCTTTAATAGTGGCCTCCACAGTCGCCTGCCCCTTAAAAGTGACCTCCACAGCATCCCGCCACTTTAACAGTGACCTCCATAGTGCCCTGGCCCTTTAACAGTGACCTCCACAGTGCCCTGCCCACTTAACAGTGACCACAGTGACCTTCCCCTTTAATAGCCTCTCTAATTTTTGGACCCTGAGGGTCCAATTACGTCTATTCTATGCACTGTATTGTTAAAATGTATCCTTTATTTTGAATTTTATTAAAAATCACTAACTAATCACTAACAGATATGAAAAGACCTTAAAAGCCCAATGATTGACAGGTTCCTCCTTCTATATTTCTTTATGTGTTAGCCTGCTGTTTACTTTTCACAGCAGTTCACTATTCTAGTGATTATGGTCGCTTATGGTTATGGGATGCTTCAGCTGTCAGCTCCCACACCTCACATATATCCTTTTACTTATGGAGTTGATATCCTGCCTATCATTTAATCTAAAAATACACACACACGTACACCCTGCTCCCCAACATGTTTCACTGGCTGCCCAGCATCTTCAGGGGTTGTTGCAGGTATTACGTATTACGTATCTGAGGTGCGGGAGCTGACAGCCGAAGCATCCCGTAACCATGTGACCAAGATCACTAGAATAGTGAACTGCTGTGAATTATTGGGCTAACACATAAAGAAATACAGAAGGAGGAACCTGTAAATCATTGGGATTTTAAAGTCTTTTCATATCTGTTAGTAAATCAGAGAGAGTGAGTGATTTTTAATTAAATTCAAAATAAAGGAAACATTTTAACAATACAGTGCATAGAATAGACGTAATTGGGTCCTCAGGACCAAAAATTAAAAGTGCTGAATAGAAAACGTCACACCACCCACTCTTTAATAAGGAGTGCAGCTCAACCAGCTCAAGTTACTGCATGTTGTCCTGATGAAGGGAACAGTCCGTCCCTGAAACGCGTAGAACAGTTAATTTTTAACCAATAAAAAGTGAATACCAGTCACTTTTCCTTGTGGATTAATGATCACGCCGACAGCACCATAGAAGGGTCCAGTTTTTTCCACTCAACAAAAATTGCTCTATTGAACCCGGAAACTTGCGAATCAAGAAACGGGATAGGACCTGGCAGCAGTACGGCACCCCTTTATCTGGTGAGGGATAACACCAGCGAAGCTCAACAAGTGGTTGTGACGAATCACAACCACCTCTGGTAAGCACATTTGCCCTTTTTTTACTATCAAAGTACTGAATGTCCTGCACATGAGGCGCTGTGTTTTTTCTTGCTTTCTTCTATAAAAGGTCATGTGATGTGCCATATTTGCATTTTTGGGGGGAATATCTCAGGAACGGTATGTGCTAGAGAGCTGAGCTAATATTTCATCTATTTTATTTAATGTTTGTATGTGTTGTTAAAAGATATCAACAGTATCCCCCATAACAGTGACTTCTACAGTCCTCCACTCCCTTAACAGTGAACTCCACAGCCCCTCACCCCTTAATACTGACCTCCATAGGGGACGTCCACTGTTACCCTGCTCCCTTAATAGAGACCACCACAGCACCTATCCCTTTAACAGTGACTGCCACAGTACCCCATTCCCTTAATAGTGACCTCCACAGTACCCCGCCCCTCTATATATGAGGTAAACATGAAACTATTAACAAACTAGTACATAGGGGGAAAGGACCCTGCCCACAGGAGCTTACAACCTACAAGGGAAGGACACAGTAGGTGGGAGTAAAATATGCTTATCTGGTTGTATGGAGGCAGCATGATCATTGCAGGTGATAGGCTTTACATTACAGTTGGTAGACTTTGCACCCATCTACTTATCATGAAAAGCACCCCACCTACCACCAGGCAGGAGCCCCAGAAAATCTACAGTGTGCCCTGAGGGAAGAATGTTTGTGCCCTCCCCTCACTGCACGGCACCTGGGAGTGCTGGAGTGGGGGTAGTCACTGTGGACCACCATCACTCCTATCATTGCCCATACTACTAATCTCCACTGCAGAAATTGGTGTCATGAACAGGACTGTACCTCTGTGTCCTACAGAACAAGAACATGTCACCATTGTGCCTGGGCAGTGTGCACCTGACTATGTCCCACTGAGGGTCCCTAAAAAGAGGGACCTCAAAAAGTGATATGGCTTGTCTGTCTTCTCTTTAGTATAAACAGAAGACAGAAGGGCATTGCAAGCCTGCATTAGGCTTCAGAGTGCGGTGGTGTTTCTCACAGTAATCCAATCTGATTGGCTGGCAGGGGGCTGCTGGCTACAGCAAGTGTGTATGTGAAGTGAGGGAAGGCAGTTTTGGCCTTAGAAAACTGGCAGAGGAGCCATCTTGAGAAGATCCTTATATTGTAGGGGTTACAATTGTTGTGACTAAGGTAAAAACCTCAAGGGAAACAGTGGTCTGTGAAGAGACTAAAGATTGCTTTATACATAATGCTGCAGCAGCAGTAACATATGTTTAAATAGATTTTTTTGTATGAAAACATGACAGTTAAACTTCAATATATCTAATCCCTTCAAAGGTGACATTATAGACATTATAACAAAATAATAAATGTTCCTCATTTCACTACAGATTAGCAAATTGTAGCAAATCAAATTTTTTTGAATTTTATAACAATTTGGCTTCCAAATGAATCTGAATCTTTTGCTAATCGACTCAGGCAAATTGCTCAAAATGGCATGTTAAAGATCAGAAGACAGTCACAGGGGTAGGAAAGATGAAGAAGGAAGATTGCATCACCCTGGGCAGGATCTTGAAAGAGGTTGGATACAGCCCAAGGAGACTCAAGAATGTCACCCACAACTTGTCATGGCAATCAAAGTATGGGTTGAATTTATTTGGACCCTAATCAAATCTCCTGGAGGATTTGTTCGAAGCAACCTGAAACAAATTTCGAGAAATCCGTTAATCTCTACAAATTACCTTGTTAGTCGTTTTAATATTATGGCTGATCAATGTATGGCATCATTGATTATTCCTTTGTTAGAAAGTAGAAATGTTTTTTCATAACTTTTACAGTTTTAACATGGAATGTAGTAATTAAAAGTACTTTTTAACCAGGCTTGATTATTGTCATTCCCGAGAGTCCTCATTACAACTAATTCAATCCTCTGGTGCAAATTTCCATTGAATAAATGTTCTATATATTTACATCTTGTACTTTACCATTGTCATTAAAGCTTAACAACCATTTTTGCCGTGTGCAAGATTATATCTCTTCTTGAAAGCTAAATATCTGTTTTAGGTTGCTAAATGGAAGTGACAAACTTCACTGTCACTGAATTTGTACTCCTCGGTTTCAACGAGCTTCCGAGCTTCCAGTTGGTTTTATTTTTCATTTTTTTGCTTATTTATGTTGCAACTTTGGTTGGAAATTCATTGACAACTGGCCTGTTTTGCTTTGATCATCATTTTCACAGTCCCATGTATATACTCCTATGTAACATGTCTGTATTGGATATGTCCTTCACCTCAATGGTTCTGCCAAAGTTGTTGGACATCTTTCTGACTGGGAACAATGTCATCTCCTACAAGGGTTGCATTACTCAGGTCTTCTTCTTTGTGGTGCTCATGGTGTCTGAATACTTCATCCTGGCTGCCATGGCCTATGATCGTTACGTGGCCATATGTCATCCTTTACGTTATTCTTATTTCATGAGTCTTCAAGTATGTTTTTGGATGTCATGGATATCTTGGAGTATGGGTGTCTTTGAGGGCATTCTTTATGCCCTTCTAATATCATCCTGTATGTTTTGTGAATCAAATAAGATTGACCATTTATTTTGTGATTTGAAGCCGCTAATAAAGCTTTCTTGTAGTGACACACATACTATAGAAATGGTAATACTTGGACCAAGCGCCGTCATTGGCTTTGTCCCTTCGGTCATGACCTTGGTGTCCTACATGTATATTATCTCAACCATCTTGAAGATTCACTCTAAAGAAGGAAGACACAAAACTTTCTCCACTTGCTCCTCACATCTCACAGTCATACTCTTGTTTTATGGGACGGTACTTGGCATGTATATGAGGCCAAAGTCCAGCTATTCAATGAACCAGGACAAAGTGTTTGCCATTTTGTATGCAGGAGTCATCCCAATGCTCAACCCTCTCATTTACAGCCTAAAAAATCAGCAGGTGAAGAAAGCTTTGCGCAAATTAAAGAAAGCAATGCTCTGTTAATCCTTAGGTCTGTATGGGCAGTAATCTCTAGTTAAATACTTATAGGTTATGAAAGTTATAATTGCAATTTCTTAGGGTATGACCACACAGCGTTGTCGTATAGCGGTCATGATGCGGTTAAGGAATGCGTATGGCTGACTGCATGTGATACCACATGCATAATTGCAGTGACCCAGTTTTGGATTGTCTCAACACTATGCTGGGTCTGATATCAAGGTGTCACCGTGTGTTGCTCTTATCTGGAGAGGTGGTAAGGCATGGTGCACCCCAATGAGATAATTCGTCTACAGAGTCAGGGTTTCCAGTAAACCAGTCTGCTTCTTTACTGGAGGAACTCAAATGCAAAACAATACCGGCAATGCACTGAGCTGGCTTCTCCAGTTTCTGCCCAGGCATAAGAAGGTTCTGTGCAGAGGAAAGGCCTGACCTAGATGTGCCTTTTTATCTCTCAGATGGCTGGCCCGACCACATGGTCGGTTCCCAAGGTTCTGTGGTTCAGTCGTCCAGCTGGCCCTATGGTCAAAAGAATGTGACCAAGGGTCTGGGGCAGAGGATTCCATTCTCAGCATCTTCTTCTGGTCACTCTTGAACTCTGACAGAGTCTTTTCTACTTAACACTGGTCCCTATTTGAGTACTAACAGAGACTCACCTACTAAACACTGGTCTCTATCTGCAGAAAACCAGGGGCTCTGACTGCTCTACTTGTATACGTTTTCTAACTGACCTAGAACCTTCAAGTTGTAGTGGAGAATCACAGCCTAAATAAAAACAATGTTGCAATTTCAGTTTTCCAGAGTTAAACAAGTTTGCAAGTTAAACAGCAGAGCTAAACCAGACATTCAAAGGTCAGTATGTCTGTTTTTCTCCCTCCAAACCTTTGCATAGTCCCTTTTAGTAACTGTGGAAGAATTTTAACTTCTCAGTGCATAGGTTGAATATCCAAAAGTCTCTCAGAATTAGCTGGCTGTGTATTAAACCTTTCCAAAGTGCAGTGCAATAACAGTTGTGACACAGTGAGGGGTTGCTTGATAGATGGGAGATACTTTCCTCCAGACTTGTGCTGCTCGACTGATTGACAGCCAGTGAGGGTAAGCACAAGACCGGATCTCACATGCCGACACCTGAGTGTCTTAAAAGCCAGCTGAATGGCAGTAGGGTGTGGTGTGTGAGGCTTGTGACTGGATGCAGGCTTGCAATCTGTCTGGGAGGACAGATAAACAAATCCAGGATTTGACCTTCTTTCGCGGTACCCGCAGCACGGTGTGGATTGAACACCAGGACTTAAACTAAGGTGACTTTGTTTGGTTTTTGTTAACCTGCAAAGTGTGAATAAACACTGAACTTTTGGTTACCTCACGTAAATCACGTGCAGTAGCACAATTTTGAAAATCATGCCTATCTCCAAAACCTATTCCCCCATTGACTTCTATTGGGAAATAAGATGCTGTGATTACTAATGGTATCGAGTCACGACCCTTAGTTTTGCTGAAATTTTATCATGTTTTTACATTTCTGATTGGTGCTTTGTCCCTTGAGTAAGGGTTCAAGTCTCCACATAAAATTATTATACCTCCTAGGCCTTGGGGATGACTGATGGTTTCTCGTTTTGTCTGCAATCTCTCCCTTATGAAAGGCTTTTTGGTCATATAATTGTACATTTTGATGGCCAAAGCAAAGTATAGGCCCCTTTAATGTTCTTCATGAGGCCAGAGGCAAGGTCATAACACATCCTGCCTGTGGATTTATCTTTACTGCAGCAATCTCCTTAATTTGTATTTTGAAATTAGAAACCCGTTGCTCACAGAAAGATAGAATCTTTCTTTCCAATGAGATGCCCAATAAATATCCTTCTCCAGTTTAATTTACTCTTAAAAAAGAACGTGAAAAACAGAATTGACACTCAATAGGAGAGATTAATAAATAAATTGTGCCAAAAAAGGTAATCAGTGTGCACCAGCTTGCCTTAAAAATATGATGCAACATACCTAAATCCTGGTCAATTTGATACAATTTGTCTGCTTCATGCCATTTATACATCTTGGGCTCAAGATGTATATATCAATGCTATAATTAATAGATCTAGAAATATTTTCTGATCTCAGGATGTTCCAACGCTAAGACTCCAGGCAATTATCTATATTTTATGCATTCATCTGACAGCAAGTGTTCACCTTCCTTGGTCCACCACAGGGCTAGTAAATATACAAATATACAGTGCCCATTGAAATCAATGAGATATCCATGTAATGCATCGATGTGTTGGGTCCTCCAGACCAAGAGACATTATTTGTAGCTGCTCTCTGTTCTGCATACTATATGAGGGCCTCTGGTCTATTAAGTCAGAATTTGCCTAATAAGATTTTTGGGTAGGATGTTTTTGTTTTTAAACCAGACAAACCCTTTTGTTAATTACCTAAAAGCGTAATAACACCAAAGGAAACATGAGAGATGTTGCAGAAGGCATGAATACGTGACTGTAAAATGATAAAAGAACTAGGGATGAGCGAACTTGTGTTTTAAAGTTAGGCGTACAAGGTTTGGGTTATCTAAGAATTCCTTTATGGCTTCCGCTGCTTATGGTCCGTTGTAGCGGAATCCATAACGGAATTCTTAGATAACTTGAACCTTGTACACCAAACTTGAAAACACAAGTCCCCTTATCCCTAAAGTGAACACCTGGAAAAATTTAAGGCAATCGAGTTGGGATTGACAAATTATAAACTCCTAGTGGTGCTCAGTCACTGATCACACAGGATGGTTCCCCCTTTATTTTGGGTTCTGCAGCAGGGTATATGTTGGGGCAGGGTCATATTAATACTGGATGGCATCCCCCTTTGCTTTGATACAGGCTCCCACTCTGGCATGGCGTCGGTTATACATATGGTGGATATCCTCCAGTGGTCATTCCAAGATTTTTCCACTTGGACCTGTAGTTCAGTCAAGGTGGGTGTTGCATAGGAGATCCTTTGCCTCATCCAGTCCCAGACATTCTCGATGGTTGAGAGATCCGGTGATGGAGCTGGCCGGAGCTGCTGCCATATACTCTGAACAGCACGGTGTGTAGCGTGGGCAGTGTGTGGCAGCGTTATCTTGTTGGAATACCACGTCTCCTAAGTAAAAAATGATGTAGAAAACCAACCATCTCCACCCTAGGCAGTCTTTTTTTTTTTTTTTTTTATAAATAATTTTTTATTTCAATCAATAGACATACAAAATTATTTCAATCAATAGTCATATAAAATTACACATATCATTACATATTTGTTAAAAATAGAAATTAATTTCATATAGTAGACTATTACATCTTTTATTTAGTCCCCCTCTCCCACCCTCTCCACCCTGTAACACCTGGTTCCCTCTTCCTCCCCCCTTCCATTCTAATGTATATAAGTGGAGAAAACAAATAAACATTTCTTCCTCCTCAACCCTCCGAATCCGTCTACTACTCCCCTCCTGGTAACCATCTTACCCATACTTTATCAAATTACTCTATTTTTTTTTTCATGAATAAACATAAATTCTTTCACAAGCTATGGAGCACTTGACCAACCTTTCCCACATTTTAACCGTAGGAGCATTTCTTTCTATCAAATTCTTCACTATGCACCTTCTTGCTTGAAATGGTAGTATAGCAGTTATCTCCTGCCTATTGGTATTCCCCAGATCCCCCGTCTTACCTAATATACACATTTTTCAATGGTGACTGGAATGTTGATCTGATGGTAATCCCTAATTTGAGTAGTCACCTCCCTCCAAAATTTTTGAATATAATAACAATTCCATAACAGGTAAATATTATCTACCCCTACCTCTCCACATTTATGGCATTCAAAAACCTTTCCTTGTAGTATTTAATTAATTTGGCCAGGGAATAGTGCAGTCTCCATTCCTCGTGGCCAACAGACTCCACCAACTCCCCCCCCCCCCATTTGTGTACACTTGCCATAACTCCTGTTTTTTTATTTCATTGATGTAATATATTATTATAAATCATGGCGATCCTTCTTTTCCCTGTTGTCGTTTCAATAATTTTTTTTAGTGGCAAAGGTATTTTCAGAATACCCATACGTTCTTTTATACATGATCCAACTGCATATTTTAATTGGACATATATTTTTCTTTAAATTCCTGGAACCCTATAATAACTCCATTCTTCCAGATCTTTCCCATTATATATCTCATACTTTTGCCAAGGTATTTGTCTATTGCAGTTACTGCTTTTAAATACAAGTTATTCCATAATAGGGTATCTTTATGTATCTCAAGATAATCCCATAAGGTTTTAATTTTTATCCAAATTTTATACATCAGACATTTGTTAATGAGCCCTTACTTTGCTCCTGTAAATGGATACCTGTCTCGAGTACCTGACATATCCCATTCTTTAGCATGTGTTTATCGACTGATGTTAAAATTGAACTATAAACTTGATTTTTCCCCCATTCCAAACAGTTCTTTAACTGACCTGCCAAGAATTACATTTGTAAGTCTGGAACAGACAATCCTCCCTCTCTTTCTGAGAGTTGTAAAAGTTGTAATCTCATTCTAGGCTTACGTCCCCTCAATATTAACTCACTAAGTAAGTTCTCCAAAATTTAAAAAATCGGAGCATTCCATAATTTAAGGAAATTTTTTCCATGCTTGGATCTTATCTCTTACTTTACTTATTAAAGGTATTAAATTTAATTTGACATAATCCTGTGGGTCAACTGTTATTTTAATACCAAGATATTTCAAACTTTCCTCTGCCTTTTAACCTCCAAGGGGCCAGGTACAAAGTCTCCTAATTGGTCTAAGGGGATACAAGCCGACTTATCCCAATTTATTCCTAATCCTGCTATTTTCCCATACCTTACAGTTCAAATATACGTAATAAAGAGTCATGTGTTCCTATATATATAACATCAAATCGTCTGCATATAGTGACATTTTTTCATCATAATACCCAAACACATACACCTTGATCCCCTTATCTTGTCTTATTAAAGAGGCAAGAGGCTCCACTGCAATAGCAAAAAGTAATGAAGATAAAGGACAGCCTTGTCTTGCCCCTCTCTGTATTTCAAATGGATCTGATATCTCATCATTTACTATTATTCTAGCTTTAAATTCCGTATATAAAAGTGTGATCCAATATATGTGATCTTCTCCTATCCCCAATTTTTTTAATGTGGCTACCAGAAAAGGCCATTCTATTGTATCAAACACTTTCAATGCATCTATTGATACTACTAATCGCCGGCCCATATTACTTGCTTTCAACTGCATATTTAGAAAACTGCTCCGAATGTTATCCGATGTTCATTTACCAGGCATAAACCCTGTCTGATCCTCATGTATAAATAATGCTATAACCCCCCTTAATCTATTTGCCAATACTTTCGCCAATAACTTATTATCTGTATTTATCAGGGATATCAGACAATATGAGTCCATTAAACTAGGGTTTTTATCAGGTTTTAATATTTAGGTAATCAATGATTTACGTAGTTAATCTGGCAAGATCTTATTACTCTTAGAATAGTTCCACATTTCCAGCAATTTAGGCATTAAAACTTTTTGAAATCTATCATAAACCTCAAAAGAAATACCATCTAAGGGTACTTTCACACTTGCGGCACGGCTATCCGGCAGGCTGTTCCGGCGGGTGAACAGCCTGCCGCATTCCCCATGCCTCAAGTACCCGTGTGCTGCCGTGTTGCAGCTCCATCCCCATTGACTATAATGGGGTGGAGGGCGGAGCTGCGGCGCAGCACGGCAGTGATCGCCGGACTAAAATAGTCAATGGGGATGGAGTTGCAGCACGCCAGCACACGGGTATTTGCGGCATGGCGGATCCGACAGGCTGTTCACCCGCCAGAACAGCCTGCCGGATAGCCATGCCGCAAGTGTGAAAGTACCCTAACCCTGAAGACTTATTTTTTGCAATGGAATTAAGTATCTTATCTATCTGTCTTAATTCGGGCTTCTAAGGCTTGTTTATAGTCCTGTGTTAAATGCTTAATTTCTATCGAATCCAGAAATGCATTTATTTCCTCCAGTCCAGCTTGAGACCTACTTTTGTAGATTTCTGCGAAGTACCCCCTTAATAACTGTATTTTATCTTCTTGTTTTACTTTCTTATATCTATGTTCATCAACCAACTGGAAAATATAATTGAACCCCTTTGTGCATTTTTGATAGACGGTAATCTCTTTCCAGGTAAATGTCCCTGAGAGTATTGTGTTTGTACATACTTTTTTCTTTGCTGTTCGGCCAACAAATACTGTGCGTCTTTATACTAAGTTTGTTTTATTTCCCATCTTTGGAAATTAGCCACTGTTGGGTTTTCCACATATTCATTTGGCAGTTCTTTACATCTAATTCCATCTCCTTCATCTATTTTTCTTTTTCCCCTCATGTATGCTTTCCCCGCTTTCCCCGCTTTATAGACTATCTTAGTACCTGCCGTGCCAATGTTTTTTTCAAAAAATTCTTGAACTTTCCTTTGGATCCTCTCATGTATCCCTGGTGTATTTATCCAATCTATTTAAATTTTTACTCTTACTCCTCTTTCTTTCTTATCCTCTCTAATATGGACCATAAGTGGACAATGATCAGAAACTCCCCGCTGTCCGTATTTAACTTTTACTATATCGTGTATAGCCTTTCTATTTACTATAGCCATGTCAATTTGTGAAAATACTTTATGTGTTTTAGAAAAGCAGAAAAATTTCCTTGCACTTGGGTTTAACAACCTCCATATATCTATCTAATCTAATTCTTGCATAAATCTAGAATTCGTTTGTGATGATATTGCAGTTCCCATTCTACACCTCAAAAAAAGAGACCAGGGGGGTGTCTCCTGCCCAATAAAAATAACTAGTAAACACCTGGGCATTCAAAAAGAGAGACCCACATTCCTAATTATGTTGTGCATATACTCCTGTAGTAAATCCAAAACATCACACAGAAAATGGAGCCAAATGCAAATATATATGTAAATATACTTTATTAATAAATAAATGTTAAAATATCCAGCAGGAAGGTGCAGAATTTATAGCGCCATCCCAGACCACACATTGGCTAGTAATATGCAGGGAAAATATGCAAACTAACGCACAGTATTATAAATGGCGTTGTGTGTAAATAGTAAGTAGTAACGGATACTGTGGTAACGGCTATTAACGGATATTATGATGAGTGTATAATAGCCGTTACCACAGTATCCGTTACTACTTACTATTTACACACAACGCCATTTATAATACTGTGCGTTAGTTTGCATATTTTCCCTGCATATTACTAGCCAATGTGTGGTCTGGGATGGCGCTATAAATTCTGCACCTTCCTGCTGGATATTTTAACATTTATTTATTAATAAAGTATATTTACATATATATTTGCATTTGGCTCCATTTTCTGTGTGATGTTTTGGGTTTCCCATTCTACACCTGTCTACCCCCTCCTCCATTACCATATTAAAGTCACCCACTACCAAAAGTGCTCTATCCCTTCTATTTATAGAGAACATAAAGTTTCATCAATACCTCTACTGTAAAGTGGGGTGGAATGTATACATAGTAACATAGTATATAAGACCGAAAAAAGACATTTGTCCATCCAGTTCGGCCTGTTTCCTACAAGTTGATCCAGAGGAATGCAAAAATCCCCTGTGAGTCAGAAGCCAATTTCCCCACTTAAGGGGAAAAAAAATTCCTTCCCGACTCCAATCAGGCAATCAGAATAACTCCCTGGATCCACGACCCATCTCTAGTAGCTATAGCCTGTAATATTATTACACTCCAGAAATACATCCAGGCCCCTCTTGAATTCCTTTATTCTACTCACCATCACCACCTCCTCAGGCAGAGAGTTCCATAATCTCAAAACTGCTCTTACCGTGAAGAATCCTTTTCTATGTTTGTGTACAAACCTTCTTTCCTCCAGATGCAGAGGATGTCCCCTCGTCACAGTCACAGTCCTGAGGATAAATAGATGATGGGACAGATCTCTTTACTGACCCCTGATATATTTACACATAGTTATTAGATCTCCCCTCAGTCGTCCTTTTTCTAAAGTGAATAATCCTAATTTTGATAACCTTTCAGGGTACTGTAGTTGCCCTATTCCAGTTATTACTTTAGTTGCCCTCCTCTGAACCCTCTCCAGCTCTGCTATGTCTTCCTTTTTCACAGGAGCCCAGAACTGTACACAGTACTTCATGTGTGGACTAGCGATTTGTAAAGTGGTAGGACTATGTTCTCATCATGGGCATCTATGCAATGGGTTTGATGCAACCCATTATCTTATTGGCCTTGGCAGCAGCTGCCTGACACTGCTTTTTACAGCTTAGTTTTCTGTTTATTAAAATTCCTAGATCCTTTTCCATGTCAGTGTTACCGAGTGTTTTACCATTTAGTATGTACGGGTGACTTGCATTATTCCTTCCCACGTGCATAACTTTACATTTGTCAGTGTTAAACCTCATCTGCCATTTCTCGCAATTACCCAGGATTTATTATCGAGGATACAATACAAAAACACAAATACCATCCACCCTATAATGGATCAAAATACTAACTCCTCTGGAATATGTAGAAAACACCGAATGAAATGCTTGCTATATCCACGGCTTCTCCAAGGCTTTACTATTTTATTTAATCAAATGCGTTTCTTGGAGACATAATTGCTGGCAACTGTTTATTAATTACATTAAAACCGGTGATTTTTTTTAACCCCAGTTCCTTAACCCCTAATATTACATGAAACTATACACATCTAGAAAATGGTAGTTATGATAGATTATTAAATTCAAATGGTCCAACCCACAATGAGGGATACCACAGACGGACCCTGAGGGCTAGGAGAAAGAAAACAACAACAAAAAAACCCCCTCCCAAACACTTAGGGAGAAAGAAGAGGAAACCACCCTGGCTCCACCCCCACCCAAATCCCCTACCAGTTGACCCATGGGGCTAAGTCAGCCCCTGGCTCTCTTGACTTAGCAATAGATCCCCCAGGACATTCCGCACAGGCATTATTCCTTAAGATATATTTTCACCTATCCACTCTTTAGCCTCTTCAGGGGTATAAAAAAAAATATCATGTTTTCCCTTTCCATTACACCCTTAATTTAGCTGGAATAGCATTGAATATTGAATCCCCTTCATACAGACCTCTTTTTTCATTTCAATGAATCAACTTCTATCCTTCTGAGTCTCTCTCGCATAGTCTGGAAATAACATCACAGGAGTTCCCTTGTAATCTAACTTCCCTTTCTAGCAATAACAAATGACAAGACAGGTGCACATTGCAGTCTTACTAAGCCTTCAAACTGATGTTAAAATTGAGAGATTAGTCAACATGTCCTGCAGTGGAGGACATGTCTTAAGCCCGAGCACCAAGCCAAGGTTTTTCAAGTAGCTCGGGACCTAACACTCACCTACCTGTGCCATATGGGCAACTTCCCTTTCTTCCTTGCCCTACAGAGAATTTCACCTCTATCCTTAGATGTTAAAAAAATGTTACCAATAATAGTCTAGGTCTTGTTCCAGGGGTCGGTGCTTTAGTGGATAGTCTATGTGCAAGTTCTACAAAATCTTGGTGCCTTGTCACATCCTGTCCAAACATTTTCATAATCCATTTCTGCCTAAAACAGACTCCATCTTTTCCTTCCACCTCCTCGGGGAAACCCACACATTTTATAATTGCTCTCCTAGATCTATTTTCCATATCAAGTAACTTAATTTTAATTTCTTTATTTTCATATCTCAATTCCCCGATCTCGTTAACCATTTTCTCTGCATCTGACACCCTCTTTCCAACCTCTTCCAATCTATTCTTATATTTATGCAAGTCTGAGCAGAGGAGTCCTACATTTTTTTTTAGATTGTCCACCTGAAGAGGGAGGTCCAGTATTGCAGAGTTACACTTTTTATCTCTAAAAAAATGTCCTGCAGGCAGGGCAATTGCCCATCATCCACTTTTCTGGCCTCTGCTTCTGATATAATCTCTTTGGTACCCCTCTCTTCATTTAAGGAGTTTTCCTCCCTTCCCCTATCCGTAATATTTGAGATGTTATGAACTTCTGTCTGATACACCAGACTTTCTCCGTCCTGAGACAAATCTCTCTTTTTTTGTAAATTTTTTTTGGGGAACTCATCTGTTTACTCATACTGGTTATTAACTGTTGTTTGGACAGGTCTAACTTTTTTGTTCTTGGAGAGATCGAATTATCCAAATTCAATTGTGTTTTCCCCCTGCTTCCCTCCAGTTTGTTTTGGCATTGCTCTCTCTTCTTTTCTCCTTTTCCCTCCCCCTTCTCTTTCCTTTTTTTCCCCCCTTTCTTCTTTCCTCCTCTCTTCTGCCCCCCCCCCTTCCAGTCCCAGTTATTCTTGATGGTGGAGAGTTCTGGTGATGGAGCTGGCCAGCTGCTGTATAAAAAAGCGAAAGGTTCTTTTCCAGCTCACCTTCCAATTTTTGTAGCCCCATGCACGGAGTTGGTCAAGTCAGTTCATGCATTAGATGTAAAAAATTAAAGGAAGAATACTCCAGCACGGTTCCAATGTATTTGTAGTTGCACTTTATTTTTAATTCTCCAAACAGTGGAAGCAAGTAAAGACAAAAAACTCCACCTCCACCACAACAGTGATGCGTTTCGAACAGTTGTTCCTTTTCAAAACTAAAGTGCAGTCTGAACACAGCCTTTAAAAAGGGGAAGTGAGAGATGAAGGAATTGAAACCTCCCCCTCCCTCCCCTCTGCAAGGCATGTTGGTTAATTATCCTTGCTCTGCACAGACTGCACTAAATTATTATTAACCCATGTGTTGCTGGATCACAAAGAAAAATAAAACTAACTTTTAAAAACAGCAATGGTGATGGTTTTTTACACTGTGCATAAACCTCTCAGTTAAATCCATGTTATCTTGAGTTCCCTCCTTTTGGTTGTTACTGTTGCTGGCAAGATATATCACTTATCAGACATTTGCAAAAAACGCACAGTGTGAAAACCAACCTAAACTACCATTGTAATATTTGCTACAAATAAACAATTCATGATTATGCATTGCAAAATGAGTACAATCGGTGACAATGGTTATACGTTGGGTACAGATCAGTTGTCTTAGTAAAAATACATAAGCTCCCTTTTCATACTTAATCCTTGTATTTTGTATTTAAACAGAATATCCAGAAAGCCTCCCTTAATAAAATAGCTTTTTTCAAATTTTTACCTCTTGGTGGTGGAGTGACCTTTTCTATTGCAAATGTTCTAAAATGTTTCAAGCTGCGGTTGTGTGTTGTAATAAAATGACTTGCAGCATTTGAAATACCTGTACTGGAGGATTTATTAACATAATTAATGTGTTCTAATATCTGGGTTTTGAAGCAGCGTGACGTACTGCCAATATACATTAAATTGCACTCCATACATACTATGGTGTAAACTACTCCTGAGGAGTTGCAATTAATGTAGCTTTTGATATTATACACATTTTTTCGTTCTGAAACCTAAAAACCTTTTCTAGGAATTACATAATTAAAAGTTTTACAACGCTGACTTCCACATCTATAAAACCCCTGATATGTCAGCCATGTTTTGGGGGGACCCTTGGGTGTAGCAGAGAACATTGATGGTGAGAGTATATTACCCAAGGTTCGTGCTGGATAGCCTGAAGAGCACAGTGTGTAGCGCGGGCAGTGTTTGGCAGTGATATCTTGACTTAGGATACCACGTCTCCTAATTAAAAAATGATGTAGAAAACCAACCATTGCCACCCTAGGTAGGTTACCTAAGACTTGCTCCAGATATCTAAATAGTACCTAAAAATTGGCTTTTATTATTCTGTCTAAAAGCTAAATGAAGCACTGTGAGTGACCAAAGTTTTAAAAATCTGTGCTCAGTGATAATACCAATAAGTGGCTAAAGGACTGGGTGGTGTGCACAAACCAACCTGGTCCAACTATTTTCCACTGCCTGAAATACTAATGTCAGTTGTATTCACTGACACTATTATTTACATAAGCAACAGACGTTAGACTACTAAAACCAGTTAACTGCCCCCAACATATTTCACCAGCAACCTGGCTTCATCTGAGTCAAAAATGAGTGGTTCCGCAATGTCTTGGACATGCTGAAAGCTGGTCAGTGTTCCTTCCACTAATACCTGATGGGAATGGCCATGGTAACCAATGGCGCTCCACACTATGGTACTTGTGTCTCTGCACTATGCATGATATCAGTAGGTGCTCTCCAACCTCCTGCTAACTGTGATGGAGCCATCAATGGCAAACAATAGTGTTTAGTGAAAGCAGGTTCTGCCTTTACTAATGATGGCCGCATAGAATATTAAAATGTATGCTGTTTTTAAGGTGATTAATCAAAAGTTTGATGGACGTGTCCCTTTAAAGCATCAGCAGATACTCTCGTGTATCCAATTTTGTTTTCCACCTTGGCTAGGTATCTCACTTCTCAAGGAGACAAACAGCAAGTTGTTCTCATCTTCTTATTGCCCATGCATATTCTACTATACCATATAGTAAATCTATTATATCGTGTAGCCTACAAATAACTCTGTAAGCTTTTGGAAAACATTATCTGTCGTACAGGTGCATCACCATCTAATAGAAAAGTTTGTAATTACCCTATCATTATGATCTATCTAATTTTCCCTATATGCAGTAGTTGCAATTGTAAGAGGGAAGGGGGACTCTTTTGGGGTTGGCAGCTGCATTGGCTGTCTGTAGGGTATCTACACAACCCAAAATAGAATAAAATTGGAAGAGGAAAATTGATGACAACTTGAAGAGATGGATAATAAATGGTGACCAAAGAACCCAAAACAACTTACAAAAAGATTAGAGGTGAACTCCAAAGTCAAGGTACATAAGTGTGAGATCACAACATCAGTTGCTGTCTTGGCCAAAGTGAAACATGGAGGAGGATCGGTTATATTTTCGGGCTGCTTTGCTGCATCAGGCACAGGGTGTCTTGAATCTGTGCAGGATACAATTAAATCTCAAGACTATCAAGGCATTCTGGAATGAAATGTGTGGCCCTGTGTCAGAAAGCTTGGTCTAAGTCACAGGTCATGGGTCCTCTAACAGGATAATGACCCAAAACAGACAGCTAAAACATCCAAGAATGCATTGGACTATTCTGATCTAAGTTCTATTGAACATGTGTGTAAGGAGCAGAAATAGTAATGAGCTAGCACCAAAGTGTTCGGGTCTTCGGGTACTCGGTCCGAACACATAGCGTTATTTGTGCGCTGGGCCGAGCACCCGAGTATAATAGTAGTCAAGGGGAGACAACCAGGCACCCCTTGCTCGGATGAGGGGAGGGTGCCTGGTCCATTGGAAAGGTCAGAAAGTGACAGAAACACCACCGAAATGGATCTGGAACAGCATGGGGACCATGGCTGGGTGCATCCTGGACTCCAATGTCAATGCTGGGAACCATATTGTCCCAGTTGTCCCCCACATTTACACAGCCACAAAATCACGCCCAAAATCCCGCCCCCTCAATAAAAAAACAATTTTAGAGGTAAAATTGTTAGGAAACATTCTTTCTGGTATATTCAATTGTATATACAGTGCAAATGCTGCCAAAAATTACAAGGAAGACGCACTTCTATACAGCCTGTATATCACATAAAGGAGGGCCTCATTCACATGGTCCTACAATTGTTCAGGTCAGGTACACTGCTACACTCATAAAGCCTATGCACTAAGTAAAAGGGCTGGCAAAAATTACAAGGAAACAGCACTCCAATGCACCCTTTATTACACATAAAGGAGGACATCATACACACCCTTGAAAAATTATGATTGATGGCCTGCTGGTGACCCTCAAAAATATTTGGAGCAAGGGCTTGCTGGTTACCCTCTAAAACATTATAGTTGAGGGCCTGAAGGTGACCGGATCCTATAAAAAATTGTAGCAAAGGCCTCAAGGTGAGCGAACCCCATAAAACATTGCAGTGATGGCCTACAGGTGAGTAGACCGTAGAAAACATTAGAGGTAAGGGCCTGAAGCCGAGTGAACCCCATAAAACATTGCAGTGATGGCCTACAGGTGAGCAGACCGTATAACGCATTGGAGGTGAGGGCCTTAAGCCGAGCGAACCCCATGAAACATTGCAGTGATTGCCTACAGGTGAGCAGACTGTATAAAACATTAGAGGTGAGGGCCTGAAGCCGAGCGAACCCCATAAAATATTTCAGTGATGGCCTACAGATGAGCAGACCGTATAAAACATTAGAGGTGAGGGCCTGAAGCTGAGCGAACCCCATAAAACATTACAGTGATGGCCTACAGGTGAGCAGACTGTATAAAACATTAGAGGTGAGGGCCTGAAGCTGAGCAAACCCCATAAAACATTGCAGGGATGGCCTACAGGTGAGCAGACCATATAAAACATTAGAGGTTAGGGCCTGAGGCCGAGCGAACCCAATAAAACATTGCAGTGATGGCCTACAGGTGAGCAGACCGTATAAAACATTGTAGTGAGGGCCTAAAGCTGAGCAAACCCCATAAAACATTGCAGTAATGGCCTACAGGTGAGCAGACCGTATAAAACATTGGAGGTGAGGGCCTGAAGGCAAGCAAACCCCATAAAACATTGCAGTAATTGCCGACAGGTGAGCAGACCGTATAAAACATTGTAGTGAGGGCCTGAAGGCAAGGAAACCCCATAAAACATTGCAGTAATTGCCTACAGGTGAGCAGACCATATAAAACATTGTAGTGAGGATCTGAAGCTGAGCAAACCCCATAAAACATTGCAGTAATGGCCTACAGGTGAGCAGACGGTATAAAACATTGGAGGTGAGGGCCTGAAGCCGAGCGAACCCCATAAAACACTGCAGTAATGGCCTACAGGTGAGCAGACAGTATAAAACATTGGAGGTGAGGGCCTGAAGCCGAACGAACTCTACAAAACATTGTAGTGAGGGCATATATATTCTGTATGGAAGAGGAGTCGGAGGAGGAGGCAGATGAGAAAAAAAGATTAAAACATATACCCTTTTTTGCGGTGAAATGGGTGCATCTGAATCTTGTTGATTGAGTACTTTTTAAAGCATACATCTAAATAGCGTTTTTGTTCCTCATTAGCTCACCTTTCCTCTGGTGGAGTGGAGAATTCAGGGGCAATTCAGGCCTTGTTTATTTTTATCTGAGTAAACCTATCAGCATTGTCAGTGGACAAGTGGATACGCTTATCTGTTCTAATGCCACCAGCAGCACTAAATACACGCTCAGACAATAAGCTGGCGGCACCTCCAAGGCGTAGAGCGCAAGTTCGTGCCACATGTCCAACTCAGACACCCAGTAGTTTTAAGGCACTGAGGGATCATTTAAGGACGCTGACATGATCTGCAATGTATTCCTTCACCATCTTTCAAAACTTTATCCTCCTTGTAGCAGTAGGCCACGCTTCAGGGTGAGGTTGTTGGCGGGGTGTCATGAAAGTGTCCCATGCCTCCCAAGCGTTACCCTGCCTCTGTTGAAACTAGTGTGTGTTCCCTTTGTCTCCCTTTCTCGGTTGCCTAAGGAAGTATGAACTCAGGGGGCCGCATTGTCAGATGGAAAATTTTGGAGCAATTTGTCAACAAGTACCTTCTGGTATTGCACCGTTTTACTTGTCCTCTCCACCAGAGGAATGAGAGATGAGAAGTTCTCTTTGTAATGGCGGTCAAAAAGGGTGAACACCCAGTAATCTGTGTTACCTAAAATGTGTATAACGCGAGTGTCGTGGGAAAGGTAGTCTAACATGTAGTCAACCATGTGTGCCAGAATACTAACAGGCAAGACATCAATGTCAACTTCAGGATGAATCTCCATACCCTCATCCTCCTCCTCTTCCGCCCATCCATGCTGAACAGATGGAATTAAAGTTCCATGGGTACTAGCCTCTGTAGCAGAGGCTAGTGTCTCCAGCTCCTCCTCCTCCTCTTCATGGCCCCAATTTATTTAGCCAATCACTGGTAACAGGTGTCGTACCAGAAGATTGGAAATTAGCAAACGTTGTGCCAATTCACAAGAAAGGTAGTAGAGAGGAATCAGGCAACTATAGGCCAGTAAGCCTGACATCAATAGTGGGGAAATTAATGGAAACCATACTCAAGGAGAGGATTGTGGAACATCTAAAAACCCATGGGTTGATTGATAAAAAACAGCATGGGTTTACTTCAGGGAGATCATGTCAAACTAATCTTATTGACTTTTTTGATTGGGTGACTAAAATAATAGATGGCGGAGGTGCAGTAGACATCGCTTATCTGGACTTTAGTAAGGCATTTGATACTGTCCCACATAGAAGGCTTATCAATAAACTGCAGTCTCTGAGCTTGAGCTCACATATTGTTGAATGGATTAGGCAGTGGCTGAAGGACAGAAAACAGAGGGTTGTAGTCAATGGAGTATATTCAGACCATAGTATTGTTACCAGTGGGGTACCTCAGGGATCTGTTCTGGGACCCATATTGTTTAATATCTTTATCAGCGAAATTGCAGAAGGCCTCAATGGTAAGGTGTGTCTTTTTGCTGATGACACAAAGATTTGTAACAGGGTTGATGTTCCTGGAGGGATACACCAAATGGAAAAGGATTTAGGAAAACTAGAGAAATGGTCAAAAATCTGGCAACTAAAATTTAATGTCGATAAGTGCAAGATAATGCACCTGGAGCGTAAAACCCAAGAGCAGAATATAAAATCAGTGATACAGTACTAACCTCAGTATCTGAGGAAAGGGATTTAGGGGTCATTATATCAGACGACCTAAAGGTGGGCAGACAATGTCATAGAGCAGCAGGTAATGCCAGCAGAATGCTTGGGTGTATAGGGAGAGGCATTAACAGTAGAAAGAGGGAGGTGCTCGTGCCGCTCTACAGAGCACTAGTGAGACCTCATTTGGAGTATTGTGTGCAGTACTGGAGACCATATCTGCAGAAGGATATTGAAACTTTGGAGAGAGTTCAGAGAAGAGCTACTAAATTAGTACATGGATTGCAGGACAAAACTTACCAGGAAAGGTTAAAGGACCTTAACATGTATAGCTTGGAAGTAAGAAGAGACAGAGGGATATGATAGAAACTTTTAAATACATAAAGGGAATCATCACGGTAAAGAGGAGAGAATATTTAAAAGAAGACAAACTGCTACAAGAGGACATAGTTTTAAATTAGAGGGGCAAAGGTTTAAAAGTAATATCAGGAAGAATTACTTTACTGAGAGAGTAGTGGACGCATGGAATAGCCTTCCTGCAGAAGTGGTAGCTGCAAATACAGTGAAGGAGTTTAAGCATGCATGGGATAGGCATAAGGCCATCCTTCATATAAGATAGGGCCTGGGGCTATCCATAGTATTCAGCATATTGGGCAGACTAGATGGGCCAAATGGTTCTTATCTGCCGACACATTCTATGTTTCTATGTTTCAATTCGCGCTGAGAAGACAAACTGGGGGAGGTCTGGCTATTACAATGTGTTATCTCCTCCCCCATTACCTCGTCTGCCACATTCAAAGCATCCTCCTTAATTTTGAGCAGCGATCGTTTGAGTAGACACAGCAGTGGGATGGGTACGCTGATAATAGCGTTATTGCCACTAACCATCTGTGCGGATTCATCAAAGCTTTTTAAAACCTCACATAGGTCTGACATCAATGCCCACTCCTCGCTTGCGAATAGTGGCAGTTGACTGGAAAGACGATGACCATGTTGCAGCTGGTATTCCACAACTGCCTTCTGCTGCTCACAAAGCCTGCCAAGATGTAGAACGTAGAATTCCACCGCATGCTCACGTCACACAACGCTGCTGCAGCGTTGACAGACCGGCTGAAGCTGTGGACAACTTTTGGAAATGGGCACACATGCGGCGCACCTTCACTAGTAGCTCTTGCAAATTGGGGTAGGTTTTGATAAACCACTGAACCACTAACTTTAAGACGTTGGCTAGGCATGGAATGTGGGCCACCAAGTTACGGCCATTGTCAGACACAACCATGTTTGTGGGTTGAGTGGCGAGAGCCCCAGCTCGGTCTGGTCCTTTATACCCTGCAACAGCTTTGCAACGTTGTGCTGTTTGTCCCCTAAGCAAATCAGCTTTAGCACGGCCTGTTGACGCTTACCCACAGCAGTGTTACGCTGCTTACAGCTAGTGACTGATGGCTGGCTGCTGTTGGAGGTGGAAGTGGAGAAGGAGGCGGCGCAGGAGGAGAAGTGGGGGTTGCAGCCAGTAACATAGCTGCTGGTGGAGACCCTGATGGACGTAGGGAGTTGTCCTGCGCCGCCCAGCTAAGTTGGACATGAAGCTGGGTAAGGTGGATTTTTTAGTTTTTTCTGGTGCACTGGCAGCAGGCACAGTTTCATTGCACCCAGGGCCACGGCCTCTGCTTGCACCATCAGCATCACGCCCACTTCCCCGTCCCTGTGCTTGCCTTCTTCATACTGATGGTTTTGTCTGTAGATGTGGCGCAGATTGTTTTACTGTTCACTAAAGACAGTTTTCTGATGCAGAACAGTAATAAATACAGAAAAATTGTGATTTTGGGCACTACACTAGGCCTTAGATAATGTAATTATTACAATACACACTGTATTGACTTCCAGTCGGGTACTGGATACAGAAAAATACTGATTTTGGGCACTACACTAGGTCAGAGATAATGTCATTTTGACGATTCACACTCTATTGACTTGCTGTAAGGTACTGGATACAGAAAAATACAGATTTTGGGCAATACACTAGCCCAGAGATAATGTAATTTTTACGATACACACTTTATTGACTTCCAGTAAGGTACTGGATACAGACAAATACAGATTTTGGGTAATACACTAGCCCAGAGATAATGCAATTTTTAAAATACACACTGTATTGACTTCCAATAAGGTAGTGGATACAGAAAAATACAGATTTTGGGCACTACACTAGGCCAGAGATAATCTAATTTTGATAATACACACTCTATTGACTTGCTGTAAGGTACTGGATACAGAAAAATACAGATTTTTGGCAATACACTAGCCCATAGATAATGTAATTTTTACAATACACACTGTATTGACTTGCTGTAAGGTATTGGATACAGAAAAATACAGATTTTTGGCAATACACTAGCCCATAGATAATGTAATTTTTACAATACACACTTTGTTGAATTCCAGTAAGGTACTAGATACAGAATCATACAGATTTTGGGCAATACACTAGGCCTGAGATAATGTAATTTTTACAATACACGCTGTATTGACATGCAGTAAGTTACTGGATACAGAAAAATACAGATTTTGGGCAATACACTAGCCCAGAGATAATGCAATTTTTAAAATTCACACTGTATTGACTTCCAATAAGGTAGTGGATACAGAAAAATACAGATTTTGGGCACTACACTAGGCCAGAGATAATCTAATTTTGATGATACACACTGTATTGACTTCCAGTAAGGTACTGGATACAGTAAAATACAGATTTTGGGAACTACACTAGGCCTGAGATAATGTAATTTTTAATATACACACTGTATTCAGATGTAGTTCTAGTTGTAGTTGTCCCAAATAAAATGTATTATCTTCTGGAATACTGTATATACGGTCACGGGCGTAGGAACCGGGGGGGCCGGGGGGGTACAAATCCCCCCCAGGAAATAATGCGGGGGGGACAGGTATGTAAAAATCCCCCCCAGCGGCAGGACAATGTGTGCGGCGGTTGCGGGGCACAGGGAGATGAACGCTTCCATTGTGGAAGCGTTCATCTCCACAGTTATCTGTATCGCCGTCCCCAGGACAGCGATACAGATGGCTGTGCTGCGGAGCAGGAGAGGGAGAGGCGTCTCCCTTCCCTGCTCCTCTGATAGGCTGCCGGCACTAGGCCGGCAGCCTATCAGATGTTGGTACAGGCGGCGCGATGACGTCATCGCGCCGTCTGTGAGCCGTACAGCGCGGGACACAGGCCGGAAGAGGCCTGCATCGCATCGCTGTGACGGATGGAGGTAAGTATAAGTGTTTTGTTTTGTGTGTGTGTGTTTTTTTTTTTTTTAACTGGACCCACTGGCCCATAAGGGGGGGGGGGAGAGATATTTTTGGCACTTGGGGGGGGGGCGGAAAAATATGTGGGCGTGGCTTGAGGGTGGGCGGGGACACGGGCCCCATAAGTGCTGTCCCCCCCAGATTTTTGGGGCTTCCTACGCCCTTGTATACGGTTGCGGTCTAAACGCACACACAGATGTTCCCAAAACTAGTTAACTATGGGCAAAATATAAATAACTCTCTGCTGGAGTAATTAATATAACAGTTGCGGATTGAACGCACATACAGATGTGGCACACGTTAGGTTAATTTCCCCAGAAAAAATAATTTCTCTGATAGTTCAGTGTATATCTCAGTACCAGGAACACTGTAGTGAATAAGTCCTTTTTTATAATGTCTGCCCAACACACTGCTTTATGATGGTGCAGTGTATATCTCAGTACCAGGCACACCATAGTGAATAAGCCCCTTTTTATAATGTCTGCCTAACACACTGCTTTATGATGGCGCAGTGTATATCTCAGTACCAGGCACACCGTAGTGAATAAGCCCCTTTTTATAATGTCTCTAATTTTTGTCTCTAATTTTTTATTAATTCACTAATCTGAAATCTTTCTGTCTTTTAGAAGTTTGAGTAGTTAAAAAAGCGATTTTTAAGCCCTGCACTATCCGTCCCTTCCTGGTGACGCCTGTCCCTGATAGTGCTGAAGCAAACCCCCTTTTTTTTTTTTTTTTTATCTTTATTTTTTTTTTACTAATAAAATACAAAAAAAAGGAGCAATAGTAATACATTTAACAATTACATAATAAAAACATCAAGCATCCGCCAGTAAGAGGTAAGAGTAACGAAAACAAATGCACAAATAGGAGAAGTAGGGCATTCATTCCCCTGCCACTTAAATACCCTCTACATGGAGATACTTGACCTATCCAGTACATTACAGTAAATAACACATTGCTTATATTACCTTTAAACCTTTATTACTTCTTTCCCTCCTCCCCTCCTACCCCCCCACCACTCCCTTCTCCAACCCTTATCCCCCCACCCTATATCCACTGGTGCTGCTGTCAAACACATACTGTAGTCCTTAAAAGGACTGTTAGGTCTTTCAATAAGGTTTTTGGAGTAAAATCAGTAAGTTTAGAGCAAAACGCTATCTGTCCCTGCCTACTCTCTACTCTCGCTGACACTGAATGAGCCGAGCGCTGGACCTCAGCTCCTATATGAAATGGTATCACATGTTCCGGCCAGCCAATCAGTGTAAGGCTTACAGCTAACATGGCTATGGCCTTACACTTAGGGGAATTACTTACCTGGACATTAATTCGCTGCTTAGAAGGTGCCAAACATGCGGGGAGGATACTCGAGCAATGTGACAAATACACGTGGTGCTCGGCCTAGTAAAGCCGAGCGCTGAGCATAGCGATGCTCGAGCCGAACCAATACTCGGTCGAGCATGCTCGCTCCTCACTAAGCAGAAACATGCAGTCTGGAGAAGGTACCTTCACACCTGAGAGAGCTGGAGCAGTGTGCTCATGAAGAGTTGGCCAAAATAACTGTGGACAGGTGCAGAAGTCTCATTGAGAGTTACAAAAATTGCTTGATTGCAAAAATTGCCTCAAAAGGTTGTGCAACAAAATATTAAGTTAAGGCAACTATCATTTTTGTCTAGTCCAGTGTCATTAGTATGTTTTATAAATTATTCTGTTGAACCACAATTCAAAAGCAATATCTGATTTTCAGTACATTTTTATTTATTATTACTTTACGTTTCGAGTTATTTCAGTGACCATTGTGGGTTTTTCTTTTTTTAAAGGATGAGTAGCAACAATTTTGTCCACGTGTGTATGTGCTGCCAGCATTGCTGAGAAAAATGAAGTTTAAATATATGCAAATGAGCCTCTAGGTGCAACTGGGGAGTTGCTGTTACACCTAGAGGCTCTAACCTCTCTGCAACTGCTGCGCCCTCTGCACTTTGATTTACAGGGGCAGACAGTGTAAGGCCCCTTTCACACGGGCGAGTTTTCCGCGCGGGTGCAATGCGTGAGGAGGACGCATTGCACCCGCACTGAATCCGGACACATTCATTTCTATGGGGCTGTGCACATGAGCGGTGATTTTCACGCATCACTTCTGCGTTGCGTGAAAACCGCAGCATGTTCTATATTCTGCGTTTTTCACGCAACGCAAGCCCCATAGAAGTGAATGGGGCTGCGGGAAAATCGCAAGCATCCGAACCAAGTGCGGATGCGTTGCGATTTTCCCGCATTGTTGCTTAGCAACGGGACCCAATCTCTATTATTTCCCCTTATAACATGGTTATAAGGGGAAATAATAGCATTCTTAATAAAGAATGCATTGTTAAATGATAAGGAAGGGGTTAAAAATAATAAAAGTTAACTTACCTTAGCCACTTGATCGCGTAGTCGCAATCTCTCCTCTCTTTCCCTGCAGCATCTAAGATGTAAAGGACCTGTGATGATGTCACAGCATCACATGGCCCAATCACCTGCTCCATCACTATGGTGATGGAGCATGTGATTGGTCCATGTGACCATGTGACATCATCCAAGGTCCTTAACCACTATCCTCAGGCTGTGGATAGTGGTTAGGACCTGGATGATGTCACATGGTCACATGGACCAATCACATGCTCCATCACCATAGTGATGGAGCAGGTGATTGAGCCATGTGATGCTGTGACATCATCACAGGTCCTTTACATCTTTCAAGCTAACGGAGAGGAGGCCGGGCTTCAGCGAGCAAATGGAACAGGTAAGTAATTATTAGTTTATTATTTTAACCCATTCTGCACCAGTTTAAACATTAGGGAGATGGCCAAGGGTATTATTTTACATTATAACTATGTTATAATGTGAAATAATACCAGCGGGACAATTTCTGACCCAAACATGCACTTCTGTGAAGAAGTGCAGGTTCGAGTCTGGGTACCAAAGTGCCGATTTTTCTCCCGCGCGTGCAAAACGCATGACAGCGCTTGCACTCGCAGGGAAAATCGCGGCGATTCCCGCAACGCACCCGCACTGTTTGACGGAGTGCACCCGCAACGCCCGTCTGAAAGAGGCCTAAGGCCTCTTTCACACGAGCGTGTCCGGATTAGGTCCGGATGCGTTGCGGATGCGTTCAGTGAAAACTGTGCGATTTCGCAGGCAAAACCATTCAGTTTTGCCTGCGATTGCGTTCAGTTGTTCAGTTTTTTCCGCACGGGTGCAATGCGTTTTGATGCGTTTTTCACGCGCGTGATAAAAAACTGAAGGTTTACAAACAACATCTCCTAACAACCATCAGTGAAAAACGCAATGCAACAGCACTTGCTTGCGGATGCAATGCGTTTTTCACGCAGCCCCATTCACTTATATGGGGCTGGGGCTGCGTGAAAAACGCAGAATATAGATCATGCTGCGATTTTCACGCAACGCACAAGTGATGTGTGAAAAAAAACGCTCATGTACACAGACCCATTGAAATGAATCGGTCAGGATTCAGTGCGGATGCTATGCGTTCACGTCACGCATTGCACCTGTGCGGAAAACTCGCTCGTGTGAAAGGGGCCTAAATGTGATCTCTCCTGCCTGGTCCTGTCAATCAAAGTGCACAGGGTGCAGCAGCTGCAGAGAGAGCAGAGCCTCTAGGAGTAACGGCAAAGCCCCCATTGCTCCTAAAGGTTAATTTGCATATATTAAAACATTATTTTTCTCAGCAATGCAGGCAGATATGAACATGGGACCAACACAGATGCCTCCAGCAGCCAAGTGCACATGTAACAGGTCAGCCAATGTCATAGGTACAAATCTGCTGACAGATGCCCTTTAAATTGCTTTATATTGAATTAATTATTCAATTTTCTATTGAACGATAATTCTGCCCATTAAACGCGCCTGCCCATCTGCCTGGTGGGAGAGGATTTTGGTGAGAAGGGGAAAGTTTTTTTTTTTTTAAATAAAAATGTATTTACGAAAGGATTGTCTATTTTGCATACATAGTTACTAGTTTGCAGTAAATAGTGCAACACACATCTTGAAATCATTCCCTGATGAAGGTGTAACTTGTGGCGGGGCGTGGGGGTTCCTGGTTGGTATGTATTGCTGCTGAATACCCAGGTATTGATCGCTGATGCACTTTAATATTGTTGATATATAGATCATTGTAGCACCTTATGATACAATAGCACTTTAGCCTTAACTTGTTTATGTGACTACTATAAGTAATAGGTGCAGGTTTCTTGTCACCACGCCACAGCTAACTGCACCACCACCTGATACGGAACGTGTTAGCAGGAGGCAGCATTTCACTAACATGGTTGAACAGTACGTCTGCACACCCCTCCACGTACTGACTGATGGTTCGGCCCCATTCAACTTCTGGGTCTCCATATTGTCCACGTCGCCAGAGTTAGCCTTTTATACCTTGGAGGTGCTGGCCTTCCCGGCGGTTAGTGTTTTGTCTGAACGTGTATTCAGCACAGCAGGGGGCTGTCAGCTAACGTGGACAAGCTGACGTTCATAAAAATGAACCAGGCATGGATCCCACAGGACCTGTCCCTCCCTTGTGCAGAATAGACATTTATAACTGCCTCCCCCCAACCATGTATTCTTGTACTCCGGGGCACTTCTTTATTGAATCCTCATTTTTTTAACTTTACCATGATCTTGCGGTGCAACCCAAAGTTCTATGAACCTCTCCTAAATCTGGGCATCGGGGCCTAAATAACTGTAAGTGGCCTGTTACAATGGTGGGTGACATGAAGCCTGAACCTCTGCCATGTGACCTCTCTCCTCTGTCTGGGTGCTGGGCCCTAAATAACTGAAAGTGGCCTTCTCCGGTGGTGGGTGATATGATGCCTTATTCCTTGCTGTGGGACCTCTCTCCTCTGTATGGGTGCTGGGGCCTAATTAACTGAAAGTGGCCTTCTCCAGTGGTGGGTGATATGATGCCTTATTCCTTGCTGTGGGACCTCTCTCCTCTGTCTGGGTGTTGAGGCCTAAATAACTGATAGTGGCCTTCTCCAGTGGTGGGTGATATGACGCCTTATTCTCTGCTATGGGTCCTCTCTCCTCTGTCTGGGTGCTGGGGCCTAAATAACTCAAAGTGGCCTTCTGCAGTGGTGGGTGATATGACGCATGATTCTCTGCTGTGGGACCTCTCTCCTCTGTCTGGGTGCTGGGGCCTAAATAACTGAAAGTGGCCTTCTCCAGTCGTGGGTGATATGGCGCCTTATTCCTTGCTGTGGGACCTCTCTCCTCTGTCTGGGTGCTGGGGCCTAAAAAAATGAAAGTGGCCTTCTCTAGTGGTGGGTGATATGACGCCTTATTCCTTGCTGCGTGACCTCTCTCCTCTGTCTGGGTGCTGGGGCCTAAATAACTCAAAGTGGCCTTCTCCAGTGGTGGGTGATATGACGCATGATTCTCTGCTATGGGACCTCTCTCCAATTGATATTGGGTAATTTATATATTTTTTTTAAATCATTTCCCTATCCACATTTGTTTTCAGGGCATTTACCTACATTTTGCTGCCTTTTGCAGCCCTCTAGCCCTCTCCTGGACTATTTTACAACCTTTTTAGTGCTCAAAAGTTCGGGTCCCCATTGACTTCAATAGGGTTTGGGTTCGGGATGAAGTTCGGGTCGAGTTCGGATCCCGAACCCGAACATTTTCTAAACATGACATACAAGAAGTTCACATCACCACCACTAGTTGGCCACATATAGACACATTTAGCATTAATCTCTCCCAAACGATTATCACAAAAACATATTTTTGTTGTTTTTTGTTTTTCCTTTAAGCTTTTCACTTTGTGACAATCATCTTCACAAGGAAAGAAAGGATCTAAAAAAGGAAGAGAAGAAGGAATATATAGTGTGTAAGATACTGGATTGGTCTGTTGAAGAATGATGGATGGAGCAGAAAGATCAACTTTACCAGAATCCTGGTCCCAGGAGGGTGCATTTTCAGACACAACAATGGGTCAGAAAGGGGCTTAAACAAGTGTTCCAGATTATTAAGGGTCTGGCACCCGGCACCTTCACGAATCAGCTGTGCTGACTTACTGTAGCTCAGCTCCTGTTCAAGCAGATGTAACGAGCACATGAAACCTTCTACTTATGGCTCTGTCCAGTGTTTCTAGTTCCCAAAAAACAACTGATCGGTGTAGGTACCAGGTGTCAGATATTGATGGACTATATGGAGGACAAATTATCAATGTAAAAAAGCTGAAATACCTTTATAAAAACCCCAAAATGCTAAACTATAAGATGATTCTAGTGGCTTGGCTTGAGGGAAGTGGTAGTAGTGTGAGGAAGATGGTAGTGTTACGGTGATGAAAATCCTGCTCCATGGGGGGGGGCGTGGCCTGCCACCGTCCGAGATGGCTGCCTGGTGAGAGAGCTCCGGCTCACCATCTCTTTTCAGCGACCCTAAGCATCTGAGCAGGGAAGATTTCACACCTGCTTTCATCGCCCTTCCACCCTGACACCATGATGACCCGCAAGAGGGCCTCCCGACCGGGTCTCCGCCGCCTCAACGACTTTTTTGAGGCCCAAGAAGCGGGAAGCAGGCTCCAGCCAGCACATGAGGTCTCTCCTCCTCCCTCCTCAAAGCAGCGCGCAACAGACGGCAACTCACCCGCATTGCGCAGAGAGGATCCGGGTGCACTGAAGCGAGTCTCCACCTCACCTGAGACCCTGCAGTTCCGAGGAGGTCGTCTGTCTGCTCCACACCAGGCTTCTGCAGGAGGAGATCATGACCACATCGCGCCGCTCCTGGGCCTCATCAAAGAGGCGCCAGGTTTGACACGCCACCTGTGAGTGCCTATGACACCAGCGCTACACTACCCTCTCAGAGGCCTACAGATGAGCCTCAAACCACAACTGCCGTACGCCAGCTGATGGCCTTTTCACCAGTGTCAGACCCACTTCACAGCTTTCAGTGCACAGATAAATCTGTTTCAGAGAATACCCTCAAAGCCATGATGTCAGCTGTCCATCAATCTCTTATTGCACAACTGCAGTCAGTCACATCTTCTATCAACTCTTCAATTGATGACCTGGGTTCCCGCGTCAACCATATCGAAAATAAAATGGGAGAGCTGACTAAATCACATAATAAGCTCATTGACGCCCATTACTCCCTAGAGGATAAGGTTGTGGGGTTAAAAGCTAAATTGGCTGATCTAGAAGATAGAAATCGGCGTCACAATCTGAAATTCAGGGGAATCCCGGTTACGGTCCCTCCTGCCGACCTCAAGCAATATCTGAGTGACATGCTCCGGCTGGTATTTCCAGACATGGATCCCCACTTACTTATGATCGACAGGGCTCACCACCTGCCCAAGCCGAAGCATTTACCACCTTTAGCTCCAAAAGATGTCATCGCCCGTTTCCATTTTTACTGCGTGAAAGAAGACCTAGTAAAATTCATCAAAAATAGACGCAATCTGCCAGCTCCTTTCCAGGACATTCAAGTATTCACAGATCTCTCACAGGCCACATTACAGGCCAGAAAGCGGTTGGCCCCAATTACCAGAATCCTGAGAGACCTCGAGATTCCATACAAATGGGGTTTCCCGATGAAGCTCTTATTCCACAAAGATGGAAAAACTTATGTTGTAAAAACTATTGAAGAAGGAGAATCCCTCCTGAGAGGGCTGAACTGTTTACCCCCGTTCTATTTGCCTGGGGCCCCTCAAGTTAGGTTTAAATGGGTACTACACCGGCTTCTGTAACGGAGGTGGAGGCTATTATTAAATCTCTTAAACCAAATAAATCTCCAGGGCCCGACAGCTACTCAAATGAATACTATCAACTGTACGCGCACATGTTATGCCCTCACCTATTAAAAATGTTTAATTTGGTGTTCAATGGAGACCAATTTCCCGCTAATATGCCTCAGGCTACAATAGTCACTATTCCGAAACTGGGTAAAACACCGGACTCCCAGCCAATTTCCGCCCGATTTCACTTCTCAATTGTGACGTGAAAATATACGCTAAATTGTTAGCCAGGGATGTCCACTATCTGCGTTTCTTTTTTTAATGGTGATGGAGCCGTTCGCTGAAATGATTCGGAGGGCAGATGCGGTGCGAAGCATTCCGGCGGGCAATAGACAACATAAAATTGGGTTGCTTGCAGATGACGTTATTTCATCTTTATCCGACCCCTTAACGTCTTTGAGGACCACCCTACAAATTATTAAAACATTTGGAGAGGTGTCGTATTGTAAGATTAATGAATCTAAATCCAATATTTTAGCAGTTAATGTGTCGACCTCTACACGTACAGTAATAGAGAAAGAATTCCCCTTTACATGGGCAAAATCTTCAATTACATACCTGGGCATCCAACTGTGTTTCCCCCTATCCAGACTAGTTAGCTGCAACTATGACATCCTTTACAAATCCATACCGGAGGTTTTGGATAGATTCAATAAATTAAATCTAACTTGTATGGGACGCATTGTTACGTACAAAATGATGGTCCTTCCGAAAATCATATACTTGTTTCGTACGCTTCCCATCCCCCTTCCTGTCAGTACCCTGACGAAACTCAGGTCCCAAAAGCTCTCTTTCATATGGAATAAGGGATCCCATAGACTAGCGGCCTCTATTCTATACAACCGTAGACTCAATGGAGGCATTACTATGATACCTTTATTCTTAAACAGTTGAAAATATGGTGCAAACAAAATGATGCCCCTAGCTGGTCAAAAATTGAGTCAGACCTCAATAAGGGAGGCTCACTTTATTCTTTGCTTCTGTTGCATGCCACAGATCCTAGGGCTCTACTCCCAGCGGCTCCGACTTTGAAGATATCTGTTCAGGTATGGAAGAGGCTACTTCAACGCTTTGGCCCAAATTTCCCGCAGAAATCGGTGCAGCTTCCCATAGAAATCCTACAATATTATATTCCAGACCTTGCGGTGGGTGGGTGGTGCATTAAAGGAATATGTATGTTAAATGATTTGTATGAAAGCAACTTCCTGAGATACTTCTCTTGTTTACAATCGATATTTGGGATTCCCAGCTCTTTCTACTTCCAGTATAATAGGATATCCCTTTTATTTAAACAAGTGGCATAAGAGAGAAGCTCCCCTTGCTGCTGTCCTTTATAACTATGTAATGAACTTACAGGGAGACTCCCAGATCCCCACCAGCAAACTCTACAAAACGGTGACGGGGGACTTGCTCCTAACGAAAAAGGTACATTCCTTAATTGGGAGAAAGACCTTCAGGCCGCATACTCCACCGTTCAGTGGCAAGAGGCTATATCAATCATCTTTCGGGCTACGAAATGCTAAAATCTGCTAGAGTGCTATCACAAATTGATTACCCGATGGTATTTTACACCCTCCAAGCTTAGAAGATTTTACCCTAACGTGGAAAACATCTGTTGGCACTGCCAAAAATCCCCGGTGACATTTTTCATATATTCTGGGACTGCCCGATCATCAGAACATACTGGTATAAAGTGAAAGGTTTGGTGAGGGAAATGACAGGTTGTACAATCTCTCTGACTCCGGCTCTGGCGCTTATTTCACTAGACATGATGCTGGTCCCTCGCTCTGTTAGACTGCTGACTTGCCATATTCTATTAACGGCCAAACTTCTAGTTGCTAAACTTTGGAAATCGCCTTCTTGTCCCCCTATAGACGACCTCAAAGATAGAGTCTCCACCCATGCTATCTTTGAACAATTATGGGCAAGGCGATCAAATAGAATACAGCATTTCCAGTCTTCTTGGGCATCCTGGCTTTCCAAATTTCCTATCCCAGAATAGTTTGTTCTGTGATTTACATTAATAGGGTACATGTGAGCAAGGCTATTTTATTTTGTTTGTGTTTTATATGAGTACAAAGAGGCTATTGCCCAGTACCAGGATTTGTTTGGCTGGATTCCTTTCGTTCAGTTGGGTTTTGTTTTCTTAGTTTTGTTTTCATTTATTGTCTAAGATATTCCTTCTCATGAGTGGGAGAGGATAGTTCTACGTTGGCAGCACCCGGGTGCTCGGGTGCCGTAGAACTTTTAGAGTATTGTATATTCCAATATCGATGATGTTTGTGGCTGCGTCCACTCATACTTCTGTTCCGCTCTTGGTTTATACTGGTGGCTGCGTCCACATTACTGTATTATTAACATTTCAAATATTCAATAAAATATTTGTGAAAAAAAATTCTGCTCCAGCACTCCCTGGGCTGTGCACAAGTAGGGAACACCCTGGTATGGATCTCCAGTCTGTTTGAAGGTGGGGTGCCCTTGATGTTTGTGGGGTGGGAGGCAGGAAACGGTGCAGTTCAAGAGATAACAAGAAACCAGTTTACTCCAGTCATCTACTTAAAATGTAGAAACAGTTCTTAAACAGTCCTGATAGGTCTCTGGCTGATTCAGAAGGGTTGTCTCCAGGTCGCTTTTAAAGATCCAGTTTCTTACATCATACTTTTCTTCAACCTACGCGGTCTACTATGATCTACAATGCCCACTGAGGGGATGTAGACGCCAAGACAGGAACAACACAATCTGCCCCATTGGTATTACAGGGGGCCGGAAGCCTTTTTTTACCCAGCGAAGGGCTGTGGAATTCTGAAGCCTTAAAGCGACTATTACCTCCAAAGTCTGCTTCCATGCACACTACTTTTTGGCCTCTCAACCTTCTAAAGATACTCTTTTTCCTCACTCTGGAAGGTTCTTCTCTTTGCCCAAGATGCTGACTGTAAATCTACAGAACTGAGGCTTCTGTAGGCTGCTCCCTCCTTAACTCAATCCAACCAGACTCCCTTCTCCCACAGGAGGAGCTAAGCCCAGGGGCTCAGGCCTGCTCTTTCCTGGAGACCCTAGTTAAGTGCCTGGAATTAACCCTATGGTCCAACCACAAAATGCCTATTATTTACATATTAGAAAACATAATATTTTCAAAACCCTATGCTTAACAGTGGGCACTGGGTCATTGCATGATCACTTTTTCAATTTCCTGCATGGTGGATAGGTGTAATGCAGTAAAAGCACATTAGAGAGGAGGACAGAACATTGGCCACGGGGTTGTGTTAAGTGATCAGTATCCTGTTAAACCATCATGTGTAGTGCAGGGCCTGAAGGGCCTTGACTTCCCTTTGGTTTTTTTAGTATATATAATGTTATCATAGATTCCAGTAATAATGAATATAATTCAGTTGTTTTATAACTTTGCAAGTTTTACCATGAAACATAGTCATTAAAAGTACATTGTAACTAGCGTTAATTGTAATTCCCAGCGGTCTTCATTATATTTAATAGGAAACTCAATCCTCTGGTGAATATCTTCATTCAATAAATGTTCTATAGACACCTTGTATTTTCCAATTGTCATTGGCTAAATTAAAGGTTATGCCACATATGAGATTATAACACTTACTACTTGATTGAAGATAAATTTAATTTCTGTTATGTTGTTATATGGAGCGAACTAACTTCACTGTGACTGAATTTTTTCTCCTTGGCTTCCATGAGCTTCCAAACTTTCAGTTGGTTTTATTTTTCATATTTCTGGCCATTTACGTAGTGACTTTGGTTGGAAATTCATTGACAATTGGTCTGTTTTGCTTTGATCATCATTTTCACAGTCCCATGTATATACTCCTATGTAACATGTCTGTATTGGATATCTCCTTCACATCAATGGTTCTACCAAAGTTGTTGGACATCTTTCTGACTGGAAACAACGTCATCTCCTACAAGGGTTGTATCACTCAGGTCTTCTTCTTTGTGGTGCTCATGGTGTCTGAATATTTCATCCTGGCTGCCATGGCCTATGATCGTTACGTGGCCATATGTCATCCTTTACGTTATTCTTATTTCATGAGTATACAAGTTTGTTTCTGGATAATATTGACATCTTGGAGTATAGGAGTCTTTGATGGCATTCTTTATGTCATTCTAATATCATCTTGTACATTTTGTAGGTCAAATAAAGTAGACCATCTCTTCTGTGATATGAAGCCTCTAATGATGCTTTCTTGTAGTGACACACATACTATAGAGATGATAATACTTGGACCAAGTGCCATCATTGGCTTTGTCAATTCGGTCATGACCTTGGTGTCCTACATGTATATCATCTCAACTATCTTGAATATTCACTCTAAAGAAGGAAGACATAAAACCTTCTCCACCTGCTCGTCACATCTCACAGTCATCCTCTTGTTTTATGGGACGGTCCTTGGCATGTATATGAGGCCAAAGTCCAGCTATTCCATGAACCAGGATAAAGTGTTTGCCATTTTGTATGCAGGAGTCATCCCGATGCTCAACCCTCTCATTTACAGCTTAAAAAATCAGGAGGCTAAGAAAGGTCTTCGTAGACTAATGAAACAAATCCTTCAATAATCTAGATTGTTCTGGTGATAAAATTACGGCTGCTACAGAACACATTTAACTTTGGGTGTCTTTGGGTTCTCCTTTCAACAAGCACAGACTCTTTGCTCATTTTCCAAAATTTCTCTTTTTGCTGTGACACTTCATTACTTATTCAAGTTAGTGCAAAAAGCATCCCTATGTAGACCTATAGTTACTGCTTGTCAAAGTTGTCAGGCTTGTTTGTCTTTATTATTACTGCATGTTGCTCATCACTGCAGATTGTGGTAGGACGTCATATAGGGTTGCCACATTTCCCAACAAAAAATACAGATCAAGTTTCCAGTAATGCCTGCAAATCTTAACCCCGTCCAATCTTGGCTGTACTTGCTTTAAAACAAGACCAGACTCATATCTTTAGCTGCTACACAGCCTGAGATAGAGCTGTTAGTAGCAAGGAAGTATCTCATACTTCCTTGGCTACTAAAAATTATTGGCACTTAATGTAGCTGGTGACAATGAAATATCAGCTTCCAGGAAATGCCAGTTAGACCAGTGGTTTAGCAGCTAGGTAGCAATCCTAGCATCATACCAAGAATATAAATAATATAATATCCCTGCAAAAATGCTAAATATTTAACAAGAAAGCAAAGAAGATTTTGACACTTTTTACAACAACCTGCACAAGAGATAATGGAAAGGGATTGGCGAAGTGGTGCTGTAAAATATGCTGACTTTATTAAAGATATGCACCATTTTTTATGTATGTGTGCAGCCATCAGGTTGCATATGCAAGCTTAATATGTCTAACAGGCATATTGCACATACAGCATCTTAATGAATTTGAAGCAATTTGCAAAATTTTGGCTGATTAGTAAATTCATGCATCCTACAAAACTACGAGGAAGTCTCCACCATTTGCGAGATAATTTATAATTGGAGTCAAGGCTTAACTTTGGAGTAGAAAGATCATGTCTATCTGCAGCTCATTGATCAGTTTTACAATATATCTTTGTACTGAACTGTGAAATAACTACCTGTGAAATAACTACCAGTCTAGTTCTCCCTCACCTCTAGACAATATCCTTTCTTACCTATCACTAGTTTGGAGTGCTTAAAGGGCTTCTGTCACCCCCCAAAAGCCTTTTTTTTTTGCCTCACTAAAAAGCTTATAGGGCGATTATTCCAAACATATTCTTGTTAACCGTTTTTGTAGGTTAATTTTGCTATAAAACGTTATTTTATAATATGCAAATTACCTTGCTACCAGCAAGTAGGGCGTTTACTTGCTGGTAGCCGCTGCATCCCGCTTGTAAAAAAACGCCCCTCCTGTGGTTGATTGACAGGGCCAGCGAGCGCTCTCCTCCTCCAGCTGGCCCTGTCTCCGTTTAAAATCTCGCGCCTGCGCCATACCGTTCTTCAGTCGGTGCAGGCGCACTGAGAGGAGAACTCTCGCTCAGCCGCTCCTTCCTCAGTGCGCCAATGACGTCACAGCTGCACCCGGAAGAGAAGACGCAGGCGCACTGAGGAAGGAGCGGCCGAGCGAGAGTACTCCTCTCAGTGCGTCTGCGCCGACTGAAGAACGGTATGGCGCAGGCGCGATATTTTAAACGGAGACAGGGCCAGCTGGAGGAGGAGAGCGCTCCCTGTCAATCAACCACAGGAGGGGCGTTTTTTTACAAGCGGGATGCAGCGGCTACCAGCAAGTAAACGCCCTACTTGCTGGTAGCAAGGAAATTTGCATATTATAAAATAACGTTTTATAGCAAAATTAACCTACAAAAACGGTTAACAAGAATATGTTTAGAATAATCGCCCTATAAGCTTTTTAGTGAGGCAAAAAAAAAAAAAAAAAAGGCTTTTGGGGGGTGACAGAAGCCCTTTAAGGAGACAACTCAAAAAGATCCTGTGATGCCATCAACTGGAGCGTTCATCACATAAAAGCTACAACCCAACAGGGCATGTATTCACTTACTCTAGAACCACTTCATGGGATCAGAGTTCTCCAAGTCAGATTTCTAGTCACATTTACTCCTGAGAACACGTTAATTTGATCTGACTTTTTAAAGTCAACTCCATCATCCTGCTTCTTATTACTGGTGAACAGTAACAATTTCGTCATCCAATTTACGCTCTCATATTAAACTTCCTTGTCTAAAGCACAGTCTAATTTTGAGAACCCTAAAGATGATAATGATTCTCAGTTAGGATACTATTTCTATTTTGTGTGGATGACCCCTAATATGTCTCTGATCGTGACTAGTGTTGATTGCGAATATTCTAATTGCAAATTTTTATCGTGAATATTCTAGAATTTTTTTCATCAGTACCAATGATCCCTCACTGCTTCTTGCTTGTGGACCAATGAGAAGGCTGCAATATCTTTGACTTTAGGAGTAGTGTTGATTGCGAATTTTCGTATCGTGAATTTTTAGCGCGAGTTGTCCGATTGCCGATTTTCGCAATCAAGAAAATAATGACTGGAGATCATATGACGAATATTCGCCCAAATATTTGCGAAATATCACGATTTCGAATATTGTCCCTGCCGCTCACCACTGATCGTGACACAAAAGATGACCCAGAACCTACTGTCAACAGAAATCCTTACAGCTTCTTGCTGCCATTAAAGGGGTTATCCAAGTTATATTTATTGATGACCTATCCTCAGGATAGGTCATCAATATCAGATCGGCGGGGGTCCGACACCCGGCACCCCCGCCGATCAGCTGTTTGAAGAGAAGGCGATGCGCCGTGCCAGCGCTGCCTCCTCGTCATGTACATGCTGGCCGTTGCATCTGCAGCGGTGAGCATGTGTAATACACCCAAGCCGCTCCATTCATTTCAATGGGACGGCTCTGTGTATACTAGAGAGCCGTCCCATTGAAATGAATGGAACGGCTTGGGTGTAATTACACCTGCTCACCGCTGCAGATGCAACGGCCAGCATGTAAACAATGACGAGGAGGCAGCGCTGGCACGGCGCTCGCCTTCTCTTCAAACAGCTGATCGGCGGGGGTGCCGGGTGTCGGACCCCCGCCGATCTGATATTGATGACCTATCCTGAGGATAGGTCATCAATAAATATAACTTGGATAACCCCTTTAATTCTTGCAAAACATCATTAACTAGTAAAATACAGATGGAAGAGATTAAAATTGATGTGAACCTCATTCAAAAAGATATGCTGAATCTCAGAAACCAAACTGGTGAACTCAAAGACAGGGTCTCAAAGCAGAGAATCGCCTAAATCCACTCTTTACCAATACTCAAACCACTTCTTGAAGCCTGGCAACAAAAAAGTTAATAACCGTTAGAACTGACTCCGATGAAATAACCTTTGTATAATTGATCCACCAGAGATATCTGAAAGTCAACAATATCCTGAAACTTGTATTGAAAAGTAGCTTAGGTTTTTCACATATGCGGCACATCAATCTAGTAGGATGTTCCATCAGTTCTCTGGATCCAGCATAGTTGGATAGTGCCAACTGCCCACCGGATCCCACAGACAACAGTTTTTGTCCAGCTGAATCCCTGCATTTATGGGTGGTACGGTTGAATCCTCTCTGGTTCCTATTAGAGTCAATGAGCTTCGGTAATGAACAGCTGTTCCCAGCTTGGAGATCAGGAGAACTTCAGCAGGCTATTCTCTGCTGGAACAGCCTGCTGGATTGCTGTGCAACATATGAGAAAGAAATCTTAAAAACACACTGGGGAGAGACAGTCCTCTCCAGTATTTTTGTAGTTGAATGGGTGCACCAAACTGAATTCTGGCTAAACCTCCAACTCATAATCTACTTCTAGCAAGGCTGTTCACTTGCGAAGCTCAAAATTAAGCTCTATGGGGAACCATCTCCATGACAATAAATGTTACAACTTTCATCTTCCCAGATTTCACTCTAGAACTCCAAAATGATGAACCATCTTTACAGTGGTGACGTGGCATACAATACTCCATGGCATATCAAGATCATTTCTGATGTCCATGATCAACTTCTATACTTCTATCACTAACTAAAATCTAAGATAAATCTTGAAATGGCTAAATCTATATATATAAAGAAGGACGTATATATATGTGTGTGTGTGTGTGTATGTTCCATGATCACTCAAAAATGCAACCATCAATTTCAACGAAACTTGGTATACACATCCCTTGCTACCTGGAAAAAAATCTTGTGGGGGTCCCAGCTCTATAGGACGTACCGTTCCTGAGATATTCTCAAAAAGTGACCTGCATTAGCCAATACAAGTCTGCAAGTCTTTCTCTTCATATCCCAACTGCCATACACACGGACACATGTCATTGTGTGGCCTTAGCATTAAAGGCAGGGTGCTGTGGAGTTTACTGTTAAAGGGGGGGCACTGTGGAGGTCACTGTTAAGGGGGCAGGGGCCACTATTAAAGGGGCAATTGCTTTGGAGGTCACTGTTAAGGCAGCAGGGTACTGTGAACTCACTGTTAAGGCAGCGGGGTACTGTGGAGGTCACTGTTAAGGGGGCAGGCCCCTGAGAAGGTTACTGTCAAGGGAGTGGGGTGCTGTGAAACTCACTGTTAAAGGGGCGGGCTGCTGTGAAGGTCAAAGTTAAGGGGATGGGCTGCTGTGGCGGTCCCATTTTAAAGTGGCGGGGCACTGTGGGGTGGTCAGCGTTAAGGGGTGGGGGACTGTGGAGTTCACTGTTAAAGGGGTGTGGGGTGTTGTAGAGGTCACTGTTATGGGGGGATACTGTCGATATCTTTTAACGACACACACGAACATTAAATGAAATAGATGAAATATGCCCGTGCGAAGCTGGGTCCTTCTGCTAGTACTTTTAAATATCTTTAACATTTTTAGATGAGATAATCTATTCCTATTTCCCTTTCACCTTCTCCTTCCATTCTATTTTTCGTTACTATTTCATCATCTCCCTGTTTACAATGCTAACACTAAAAATATTAAGCCAACAATGTACCTTCCGATATTTACCTGTTATTTTGTACTTTCTGGTATCTGCCTAAGGTAGAACTATTAAGATTGTTGCTGAATCAGGAAGGGCAGAAAACTTAGTTACTGTAACTATACAATTGTTTTTCACTTATATCTCTGTCTTCTACATGTTATCTTTATATCTCGACAGGAAACATCTCCAAGATGCTGAACTATATTTATTTATTTATTTTTTACGTCTCATGCTATAAAATGAGACTTTTTCCTCTACTGTAGTCACACTTCCTACACTTCCCTAGCTAAGTGGAGCAACTCCTGTGAAACATTATAGTGCAAAGCATGCTGGGATTGTTTAGAAAACCCAGCAGGAAGCTGATAAAAACAGTATGTTCTGCAGGTAAACATCCTGCCAGGATGCAGAGATGCCAAGAACAGGGGAAGGAAAGTGCTGACATGGAAAACAGGTATATAGGGTGTGGTAAGGTGCAGGGTGCCGTCATGGATGGCAGATACGTGTCACTGAGGTTCCTGGCCGGATTTTATGTGTTAACAGGAGTAGCTGTTGACACCTTTTGTACTTAGTATGGCTGCAAAGCCAATCCGGGCTGGCTCTTACTGGGAGTAGGCAAAGAGTTGGGTGGGTGCCTACTCCTCACATTCCAGAACCAAGTTTTGGGCTGGATTTAAATTCCCAGGCTACAGCCTCAGCTGGGGGAAAGGAAAATCACTGTGAAAATCTGGCTGGCTTTTGCAGTGTGTGGAGCTGAGGCCTAGACCCTGACTTAGGCGTACAGGGCGCCTAGTACCTTGTAAAAGACTTTATGCGGCTGTGCGATCAGCCTGGACGGGACTCATACCACTGAAGGAGCAAGATGAAACGCTCTGTTATTTTGTGTGTGAACTAACACCAAGTGACTGTTCTGCTTTCTGTTTGAGCAAGTGTGAAATAAAACACTGTTTGCTGCATTACTTGGACTCCATTTGCCTCTATACTGCACCCGCACAGCTGCCTACCGGAGTAAATCCCCGCAAGGACAAGAATATGTGGTGTTTATGTAACACCAACATAAAACCAATATCAAATCATCTGTTTGAAGGGCCTGGGGTGTTTGGCTGTTCACTGTAGCCCCTTCTTTGTCTGAATTGTTCCACACGTGTTCACCATACATGTAGTAGTGTCGGTAGTGAGTATTGCAGCTTTGTCACATTTAAGTGACTGGGAGCCATTTGAGAACCGCCCCTTTAAATAGTTGATCAGCGGAAGTGCTGCGTATCAGACTCTCACTGATCTGATATTGAGGGTCAATCTCAACAAGCCTCTTTAAATTTATTACATGATCATATGTGCAAATTGAATGAGAAACCCCTTTGGTAATGGGAGATTCTAAAAGGCCAAATGGTAATCTAGAAAATTCATTGCCTACAGCAGATCTCCTAGTCGGCCAAACCCTTTAACCCCCTTTATGACATCATCTATTTTAGGATTTAAAGAGTAACTGAATTTTTCCAAAAACTTTTGAAACAGCAGAGTGGCATATCAAAGTTTTTGATTGGTGGGTTTCTGGATGCCAAGACCCCAGGCAATCACTAAAATGAGGAGGTAGAAGGGCTTGGCTGAGCTCTCTGTTACTCCTCATTAGTGATGTCGCGAACATAAAATTTTCCGTTCGCAAACGGCGAACGCAAACTTCCAGTTCGCGAACGGGCGAACTGGGCGAACCGCCATAGACTTCAATAGGCAGGCGAATTTTAAAACCCACAGGGACTCTTTCTGGCCACAGTAGTGATGGCAAAGTTGTTTCAAGGGGACCAACACCTGGACTGTGGCATGCCGGAGGGGGATCCATGGCAAAACTCCCATGGAAAATTACGTAGTGGACGCAGAGTTGGGTTTTAATCCATAAAGGGCATAAATCACCTAACATTCCTAAATTGTTTGGAATAACCTGCTTTAAAACATCCAGTGTGTGTACAGTATACGATCAGGTATGATGTTGTATCGATCAGGTAGTGTAAGGGTTGCGCCCACTTCACAGTGACCAAACTCTGACAGACCAAACTCCCCGTTTAACGCACCGCAAACAACCGCAAACAGTCCATTTGCACAACCGCAAACTCCCCATTTGCACAAGGTTGGATACCAAGCTAGCCATGTCCCGTTCCTTGTCCTCACTGACGTCATTGAAGGTCTCTTCCTCGCGCAATGTACTGTGCCGCCCTATATGAGTGGTGTGTTCAGTAATCAGTAGTACTATTTTTATCAGTTTAATCCCTGTTACGTCACCTATCAGGGGACGTGTATCGAATAGATTTTAGGAACCGGGAGATGGAAAAAGAAGCTTGGTCGTTACTATTACTTCCAATTTGGAGCACTGCGCGTGCGCCGTGCAATGTACTGTGCAACCCTATATGAGTGGTGTGTTACTTAGTACTATTCTTATCAGTTTAATCCCTGTTACGTCCCCTATCAGCACTGGCAGTGGGCAGACTACAGTCAGTGGAAGTGGGCCTGACACACACTGGCAGGCAACTAACCTTAGATTAAAGGGTAAAAATTAAATGCCTTTTTTTATGCAAAGTCCTGTGCCACCCGGTATAAGTGGTGGGCACTGGCAGTGGCCACACTACAGTCAGTGGAAGTGGGCCTGACACACACTGGCAGCAGGCAGGCAACTGAAATTAGATTAAAGTGTAAAAATGAAATGCCTTATTTATCGGCACGCTACTGTGCCACACGGTATGAGTGGTGGGTACTGGCAGTGGGCACACTACAGTCAGTGGAAGTGGGCCTGACACACACTGGAAGCAGGCAGGCAACTGAAATTAGATTAAAGTGTAAAAATGAAATGCCTTATTTATCGGCACGCTACTGTGCCACCCGGTATGAGTGGTGGGCACTGGCAGTGGGCACACAACAGTCAGTGGAAGTGGACCTGACACACACTAGCAGCAGGCAGGCAACTGAAATTAGATTAAAGTGTAAAAATCAAATGCCTTTTTTATGCAAAGTCCTGTGCCACACGGTATGAGTGGTGGGCACTGGCAGTGTGCACACTACAGTCTGTGGGGCTGCAGCTCCTCACACACGGGCAGGCCAGGCAACTGCAATATATATATATGGAGAAAAATAAATAAAAGCAGACTAATGTAGCAGCCCTAAAAAGGGCTTTTTGGGGTGCTGTGACGCTGTCCTTATAGCAGATGAGTCTGTGGACACAGAACACTGGCCTAGCTAACGCTTTCCCTATGAATTCAAAATCATCAGCGCAGCAGCAGCTGCAGTCTCCCTGCTCTCACTAACATGCAGCTTCAGACTGAATCTAAAATGGCTGCCTTTTGTATAGGAGGTGGTGAGGTGTGGGAGGGAGGATTCTGATTAGCTGGAATGTGTCTGCTGACTGTGAGGTACAGGGTCAAAGTTTGTTCAATGATGATGTATAGGGGGCGGACTGAACATCGCATATGTTCGCCCGCCGCGGCGAACGCGAACAAGCTATGTTCACCGGCGAATAGTTCGGGACATCTCTACTCCTCATTGCTGAAGTCACACTTAACAGAAAGACTTTGAGCCCATCTTCAGTCTGTCTTCAGCAGTTAGGGGAGGCAGAGCTTAGCCGAGTGCTTCTTCATTTTTTAGTGATCAGTGGGGGCTGCAACCCACGGACCCACACCATATCAAAACCTTAGATATGTCCCTATAGCTTTAACCCCTTGAATACCAATCCCATTTGCATTTTTGCATTTTCATTTTTTCCTCCACACATTCCAAGAGCCATATATTTTTAAATTTTCCGTTCACATAGCCATATGAGGGCTTATTTTTTTGTGGGACAAGTTGTGGTTTTTTAATGGCACCATTTATTTTACTATGTCTTGTATTGGAAAATGGGAAAAAAATGATGGGGTTGAAAATTGTGCGTGAAATTGAAAATAATTCACAATTCTGCCAAGGTTTTTGGGGGTTTGATGTGACGGTGTTCACTGTGCCCTAAAATGAAATGATGTCCTTATGTCAATATGATTACAGAGATACCAGATTTGTATAGTTTATATTTATTTATTTTCCTTTAAAAAAAATCTAAATTTTCTTTGCATGCCATTTTCTGACAGCCAGAACTTTTTAAAATTTCTATCTACTGAGCTGTATGAGTGCTTGTTTTTTGTGGAGTGAACTGTAGTTTTTATTGGTATCATTTTTGGGGTACGGGTGACTCTTCGATCACTATTATTAAATTTTTGGGGGGGACAAGTTCACAAAACAATTTCGAATTGCGTGTTTTTATTGTTTTCCGTTACAACGTACACTACGCAGAAAAGATATTTTTATATTTTAATAGTTCAGAGATTTTTGGATGCGGCCATACCTATTATGTTTTATATTGTTTATTGGTAAAATTGGGAAAGTGGTGTAATAGGAATTATTTATATTTTTATGTTTATTTACAACAACTTTTCATCCCTTTAGGTGACTAAAATCTGTGATCTTCTGACCTCTTGTCCCATTATTACAGTCAATGGGATTTTGATGCTCTGCTTGCTGAGCTGTGCGGCATGCACAGCTTTGCAGGCAGCTTACCATGACAGGCCTGGGAAACTTCAGCAGACAGAGGAAGCCCCTACCTCTGCCTAATGCCACACATGCTGTGTTTACTATTGACTGTGGCATCTGAGGGATTAAATAACTAGGTTCTGCGTCATCGCTGATCCTGGTCATTGCAGATGGGTGCCTGCTGTATTATACAGCTGGCACCTGCCATGTTTGCAGTGGGCTCATCGAAGAAGCCCACTCCATACAACCTCTTACAAATCATGATGATAATGTGTGAAGGTGTTAAGCACACAGCTATTTTCTCACTTTATTAATTACATTTTTAACAGTTTTAGGTTTCTCCAGAGATGTTTGTTCAAGTCAGGACTTTGGCTGGGCCACCCAAGGACATTCACAGAGTTGTATGGTTGCGCATGGGGCTCACTCTCTCAGATGTCTCTGTATGAGGGTGCACTGCCAACAGCAAATCCACTGCCGTATATAAAAATACCAAGTAGAAAGTTAAAGCAATTTCAGGCACTAAGTAACTTGGGGTCGTATGGACAAATCAGAACATTGACAATGTATAAAACATGATTTATTAAAGATCATAAAGGAACATGATTATTAGTATGAATAGTTATCAAAATATATAAAAATGATAATAGAAATAAATCAAAGAACAAGATATGCCCACTGACTAATTATATTAGGAATAATTAGTCAGTAGGGATATCTTGTTCTTTGATTTATTTCTATTATAATTTTTATATATTATGATAACTATTCATATTAATAATCATGTTGCTTTATGATCTTTAATAAATCATGTTATATACATATTCAATGTTCTGATTTGTCCATACATCCCAAGTTACTTAGTGCCTGCCATTGGTTTAACTTTCTACTTGGTATTCACAGAGTTGTCCCTAAGCCGCTCCTGTGTTGTCTTGGCTGTGTGCTTAGGGCCATTGTCTTGTTGCAAGGTGAACCTTCAGCCCAGACTGAGGTCCGGAGCACTCTGGATCAGGTTTTTATTAAGAATATCGATGTACTTTTCTCCATTAAGCTTTCAGTCAACTCAGACTAGTCTCCCTGTCCCCCACGGCATCATGCTGTCACTACCATTCTTCACTGTAGGGCAGCTGATGACCCACAATCAAGGACAAAAAGTTCAACCTTTTTAGACCAGAGAATATTGTTTCTCACAGTTCGAGAGTCTTTTAGGTGCTTCTTTTAAAACTCCAGTGGCTTTCATGTGCCTACTGAGGAGAGGCTTCTGTCTGTCCATTTTGCCATGAAGCCCAGATTGGTTGAGTGATGGTGCAGTGATGGTTGAGTTTCTCCCATCTGCACACAGGATCTTTGGAGCTCAACCAGAGTGATGATTAGTTTAGGGGTCCCCTCGCTTACCAAAGTCCCCCCCCCAACCACCGATTACTTAGTTTGGTGGGGTGGTCAGCTGTAGAAAGAGTACTGGTTATTCCAAACTTCTTCCATTTAAAAATTATGGAGGCCACCGTGTTCTTGGAATCTTTCAATGTAGCAGAAATTTTTTATACCCTTCTCCAGATCTCTACACAATCCGGTCTCTGAGCTCTACAGACAGTTATTTCCTCCTCATGGCTTGGTTTTTACTCTGATATGCACTGTGAGATCTTACATAGACAGGGCTCTGTCTTTCCAAACTACTGAATTCACCACAGGTGACTCCAGTCAAGGTGCAGAAAAATGTCAAAGATGATCAAGAGAAATAGGAAACTCCAGAGCTAAATGTCAAGTGTCATAACAAAGGGCCTAAATACTTATATTTACATAAAATTTGAGTTTTTCCATTTTAATAAAATAGCAAAAAATGTCTAACATTCTGTGTTCACTTTCTCATTATGGGGTATTGAGAGCAGATTGATAAGGGTAACTTCAGTAAAAGTTAACGGAGACCGCGCTAATGTGGCCACTCATAGTTCAGATGACACGCTTCGACTTTGACCTGCGATAGTAAGTCCATATATCTGAATCTTACTGGAGCGTCACAGAAAATCTGCTTCACATGCGCTGCAATCGCTGCTGTCAGTGTGAATTTCGCAGCCTCCTCCACCGCACCAGCCGAACAATCCTCCACATCGGATTTAAACCTTTATGAAGAGGAAAAGGAACATAGCGCAGAACTGCCGGCTCAGGTGAATAAATATCTGTTTATTATACTCACAAAGTCCACAATAAAATCGGCATATATAGTAGTAAAACAGCACGGCCCGACCTAGGTTTCGCTCATAGCTTCATCAGGGGCTGACACTGACTGCACAATGCAGGATTAAATACACCTCCTTGTTCAATCTGGGTGTGAACCCGGAGAGAACAGTGGGGTCAAAAGGTCATATAAAACATGTGAATAAAACCAATATGCAATCATAAATACTTTAAAAACAAATACAATAAGGTAAAAAAACACAGACATATTCAAGCCATACATACTGCCTTAATGTCCCACTCTATATTTATGCCCAGCGGCTGCAACGTATTCATATTATATATCCACTGGGCTTCTTTCTTATTTATTTGTTTAACGGGGTCTCCTCCTCGCCAATTTTTTTGTACATTTTCAATAGCACAAAACCTGAGGCCAGCGGGATCCTTATCATGAAACTTCTTAAAATGGGCGGAAACACTATGGGTTTCTAAACCCTTCCTAATGTTGCGGATATGTTCGGCAATGCGGATTTTTAATTTCCTCAGGGTCCTATCAATATATTGGAGTTTACATGGACATTCTAAGAGGTATATCACACCCGAAGTTTCACAAGACATATTGCCTATAATTTTAAACTCCTTTTGTTTCACAGGAGTTTGTACTTGCTCTACTTTTATCCTCTTATCCTCTCTGGTCCTGTTGCGGCACCCAGTGCAAAAACTGCACCATGTGAACGAATCCTTTGGTTTAAATGGGAGACTAAGATTTGTGCGATTTTCCCGCATTGTTGCTTAGCAACGGGACCCAATCTCTATTATTTCCCCTTATAACATGGTTATAAGGGGAAATAATAGCATTCTTAATAAAGAATGCATTGTTAAATGAAGGGGAAGGGGTTAAAAATAATAAAAGTTAACTTACCTTAGCCACTTGATCGCGTAGTCGCGATCTGTCCTCTCTTTCCCTGCAGCATCTATGATCTAAAGGACCTGTGATGACGTCACATCACCATGGTAAGATGGACCATGTGATTGGACCATGTGATGTGACGTCATCACAGGTCCTTTAGATCTTAGATGCTGCAGGAAAGAGAGGAGAGATCGCGACTACGCGATCAAGTGGCTAAGGTAAGTTAACTTTTATTATTTTTAACCCCTTCCTCTTCATTTAACAATGCATTCTTTATTAAGAATGTTATTATTTCCTTATAACCATGTTATAAGGGAAATAATCAATTCTCCAGTAGACCCGAAACCGGACTTCAGTGATGAAGTCCGGCTTCGGGTTGGGTACCAAACATGGCGTTTTTTCTCACACGCGTGCAAAACGTGTTGCAAACGTTTGCACCCGCGCGGGAAAAACGCACATATTCCCGCAATGCACCCGCCTCTTATCCGGGCGTCAAACATGACGCCCGTGTGAAAGAGGCCATAGAAGTGAATGGGGCTGCGTGAAAAACGCATTGCATCCGCAAGCAAGTGCGGGTGCGTTGCGTTTTTCACTGATGGTTGCTAGGAGATGTTGTTTGTAAACCTTCAGTTTTTTATCACGCGCGTGAAAAACGCATTAAAACGCATTGCACCCGCGCGGAAAAAACTGAACAACTGAACGCAATCGCAGGCAAAACTGAATGACTTTGCCTGTGAAATCGCACAGTTTTCACTGAACGCATCCGCAACGCATCCAGACCTAATTCGGACACGCTCGTGTGAAAGAGGCCTAAACCCTTCCTAATGTTGCGGATATGTTCGGCAATGCGGATTTTTAATTTCCTCAGGGTCCTACCAATATATTGGAGTTTACATGGACATTCTAAGAGGTATATCACCCCCGAAGTTTCACAAGACATATTGCCTATAATTTTAAACTCCTTTTGTTTCATAGGAGTTTGTACTTGCTCTACTTTAATTATCCTCTTATCCTCTCTGGTCCTGTTGCGGCACCCAGTGCAAAAACTGCACCATGTGAACGAATCCTTTGGTTTGGAGACTAAGATTTGTGCATCCCTTCACAATACGGTTTCTGTCAGTGGGTGCCCGCCTGAAAATAAAAGGTGGTTGGATAGGAATAAATTGACCAATGGTGCGATCATTGTTTAAAATATTCCAGTTCTTTTTTATTAATTGTTTCAGTTGCGGGCAGTAAGTGGAGAACGTGGTCATAAAAGCATATTTAAATTTTTCATTTTTTGTCTCAGATGTCATGTTACCCTCACTTTTATTTCTTAGTGGCTCTTTCTTTAATTTGATTTCTTTTCTCTGTTCTCTGTACAATAGGGCTTTATCATATCCCTTCTCCATACATCTTTCTTTCCACTATAACCTCACTTTGAACATCATAGCCTGTATCCTCAGTACAATTTCTCCTAATACGTTGAAACTGCCCTGCTGGAATGTTCCTTAACCATGGGTCATAATGACAACTTTTCCTATCAATATATCCGTTACGGTCGGTGGGCTTGAAGTAGGTTTTTGTTATAATTTTGCCACCTGCCACACTAATTTCCAAATCCAGAAAGTGTATTCTACTAGCACTGATATCCTCTGTGAAAACTATATTCCATGTATTACTATTGCTAAGCAAGAATGCGGGAAAATCGCAACGCATCCGCACTTGGTTGCGGATGCTTGCGATTTTCCCGCAGCCCCATTCACTTCTATGGGGCCTGCGTTGCATGAAAAACGCAGAATATTGAACATGCTGCGATTTTCACGCAACGCAGAAGTGATGCGTGAAAATCGCCGCTCATGTGCACAGCCCCATAGAAATGAATGGGTCCGGATTCAGTGCGGGTGCAATGCGTCCTCCTCACGCATTGCACCCGCGCGGAAAACTCGCCCGTGTGAAAGGGGCCTATGGGGCTAGGGCTGCGTGAAAAACGCAGAATATAGAACATGCTGCGATTTTCACGCAACGCAGTAGTGATGCGTGAAAAAAAACGCTCATGTACACAGCCCCATAGAAATGAATGGGTCAGGATTCAGTGCGGGTGCTATGCGCTCACGTCACGCATTGCACCCGCGCGGAAAACTCGCCCGTGTGAAAGGGGCCTTAGAAACCCATAGTGTTTCCGCCCATTTTAAGAAGTTTCATGATAAGGATCCCGCTGGCCTCAGGTTTTGTGCTATTGAAAATGTACAAAAAAATTGGCGAGGAGGAGACCCCGTTAAACAAATAAATAAGAAAGAAGCCCAGTGGATATATAATATGAATACGTTGCAGCCGCTGGGCATAAATATAGAGTGGGACATTAAGGCAGTATGTATGGCTTGAATATGTCTGTGTTTTTTTACCATATTGTATTTGTTTTTAAAGTATTTATGTTTGCATATTGGTTTTATTCACATGTTTTATATGACCTTTTGACCCCGCTGTTCTCTCCGGGTTCACACCCAGATTGAACAAGGAGGTGTATTTAATCCTGCATTGTGCAGTCAGTGTCAGCCCCTGATGAAGCTATGAGCGAAACCTAGGTCGGGCCGTGCTGTTTTACTACTATATATGCCAATTTTATTGTGGACTTTGTGAGTATAATCAACAGATATTTATTCACCTGAGCCGGCAGTTCTGCGCTATGTTCCTTTTCCTCTTCATAAAGGTTTAAATCCGATGTGGAGGATTGTTCGGCTGGTGCGGTGGAGGAGGCTGCGAAATTCACACTGACAGCAGCGATTGCAGCGCATGTGAAGCAGATTTTCTGTGACGCTCCAGTAAGATTCAGATATATGGACTTACTATCGCAGGTCAAAGTCGAAGTGTGTCATCTGAACTGTGAGTGGCCACATTAGCGCGGTCTCCGTTAACTTTTACTGTTTTTACATTGAGAGGAGATTGGACCTTCTCCTAAGAAGGGGACTGCTGCATAGGTACTGGAAGACCACCAGCTAGTTATTACACTGTTTGATAAGGGTAACTTGATTTTTTCGACCTCAAATGCATTGTATATGAAAAAATCAAAGCATAAAGTAGAAATATGTGAAAAGCTATTATTGGGTGCTCCCATACAAATGAATGGAGGGTGGCTGCACTTGTGTATGCCTTTGTTCACTTTGGGGGCCACATTCTAGAGATAAGGCCTGTGTTCTATAATGGTATGGTACATTAAATGGGTTGTGTCATCTAAGACATTGGAGGTATATCGCTAGGATATGCCATAAATTTCAGATAGGTGCAGGTCCCACCTCTGGGACCTGCACCTATTTGACACTGGTGGCATATCCCAGTGACATGCCACCAGTTTCAGATTACACCACCTCCTTAAGGCTGGCATATCATGGAAACCATGTTTTACAGACGATCAGTCAGGAGTACATTGAAAAATGGTCACGACATGAAGACAAAGGTCTCCTCTTTATTGTGTTTGGTCTACTGTGTCAATGTTGTTCCTGCAAAAAATGCTTTTGAATTGCGAATTTGACATTTTTATTTCTAAGACTGTACAACATTGGATTAAGGATTGGAATCAGCACTGTGTTAAGAAGAGCTACTGCCTTTTTACTATTGGAAGGATCATCTGAGGTAGGTATGACATAAACAATGACTAGACTCAGATACAGCATGGTGATGACTGTGAGATGGGAGGAGCAGGTGGAGAAGGCTTTGCTCCTTGCCAGAGCCGTCTTCATCTTCATTATAACCAAGATGATGTAACTATAGGAAGATACTATAAAAATAAAAGATATTAAACCAAGAATAGCACCTTGACTAAAAATAATGGACATCACTTTAAAGACATTACCACAGGAGACCTTTAGTAGAGGCATGAGATCACAGAAGAAGTGGTCAATGATCCTATATGAGCAGAATGGAAAATGGGAAAGCTCAATAGTGACTGGTAGGGGGTCTATAATGCTGAGAAACCAACTACCCCCAGCTAGGAGGACACAGATCTTCATGTTCAAGACGAGACTGTAATGGAGAGGATTGCAGATGGCCACATAGCGGTCATAGGACATCACCGTCAACAAGCAATAGTCTAAGCAGTGGAGGGCAATGTAGAGATGCAATTGTGTCAAACACTGCAAGAAAGAGATTGATCTCAGGCCCAAAAATGTCAGGAGAAACTTAGGGATGATGAGAGTAGTCAAGCAAATGTCCAGAAAGGACAAATTACATAAGAAGAAATACATAGGTGTATGAAGATTTAACTCCAAGTAGATAATAACTATAAGAAATATGTTCTCCAAGAGGCAGAGGAGATATATCAGCAGGAAGATAAGAAATAGTAAAACTTGTAGATCGGGATATTCAAAGAAACCCAACAAGAAAAATCCGTCTTCTGTTTTATTCTCTGATATCATCCTAAATGGACAGAGAAAGCAATGGAGATGTTACCAATGATGACAACCTTAGAAAAGTCATAACTCATTCACATTATGTATGTAAATGGACGAGCTTGCTTCCTTCTGTATTTTGTGGAGTCTACAACATTCTTATTGAAGAATAAGGGAAAAATAGAATCTTCTAATGTATAGATTACTTGGTAGCCATCAGGGCTGGATAATAGGGAGTGCAAAAGGGGTCAATGAGCCTTGACTGGCCAGGCTCCCAGCTGCAAGATACGAGTTTGGCGCTTACAGTACGTCCATAAACATAGGAAGTCTTAGCTGTTGCTGTGGCCCTGGAATTTTGTGTTGCAAATTCACAGCTTCGTCTATTATTGTATGGAGTGGTGGATGGAGCTAGTTAGCTCTGCACCCATTGATATGAATGGGATCAGAGCTGAAGCAGCCAGCTCTGTCCACTGCACAATGGATGAAGCTGTGTGGTTCTAGTGCGGACTTCCAGGGCCAGATCCAAATCTTTAACTCCTTATATTTCTGGGGGTACACTACAAACTCATATTATTTAGCTGGGAGTCTGGATGGTTGAGGCTCCTTGGTAGGAGATGTTGATGGACATCAAAATCCTGGACAACCACTTTAATTCTAGGTTAAAGAGAACTAATGAATATGAAATCTTCTCCACTCATTGACAAAAGAAAATAAATAACGCACCCAGACAGAAATGCCGGATGGCTGCAAAATGCAGCATGCAGTTATGTCCCAGGTAGATATGTAAAGGATTACATGTGTGGTATGATTAGACACTGGGTTTTGCATAAAAGTGTATCCCCCGGTGCCCTATAAAAAGACTCTCAGAAGCTACTTTTGGATGGGAGATCATTGACTGGCAGACATTCCTCTGCGACGCACTCAAAGATATTTTTCCCAGTTGACAGACTTTAAAACGGGATGCATGATTGGACTAAGAGAAGTAGGGTGGTTATTTTGATGAATTGCCCACCCTCTAGGCTGTTCTGACTTTGCTGTTAGGAGGTGTTGGGAGCAGTGATTACATGGTAGCCATCAGCTTACACAGTGAATAGGCACCAGATGGCCCAGACAGATCACCAATACGGAGGATTATATGAACCACCACCAGCAAGCAGGAGCAGCTCCCACAGTTTCATGTCCGCCATCCAGACACTGACGGCACCTACATTACACACCCTTGTCTCTGCTCCGACCATTTCCAGCAGTTGACAATTTAATGTCATTCCTTCAATTGTGTGTCCTGCTATTGACAGCCAGCCACCGTCAACTTTGTTTGCAGTGGTGTCAATAACGAGAAACCTGGCCTTCTACACTCTGCAACCGTATCGTCTTTAGAGACAGATCCAGGTTCTGTTTGGGATGCCACAACGATCAGGTTCGAGTATGAAGGCCTAGAGGTGAGTGCTTCAATCCTGCCTTATTTGTGGAGCGACACACTGCCCCCACTGCTGGTGTGATGATCTGGGGAGCCATCACATATAACAGTCGGTCACCCCTAGTTGTGATACGAGGCACACTAACATCTCAGCGATATTTGCAGGACATGCTATGGCTACAAGTGTTGCCTCTCATGGCAAGTAGAGATGAGCGAACACCTGGATGTTCGGGTTCGAGAGGTTCGGCCGAACTTCCGGAAAATGTCCGGGTTCGTGATCCGAACTCAACCCGAACTTCCTCCCGAACCCGAACCCCATAGAAGTCAATGGGGACCCGAACTTTGGGCACTAAAAAGGCTGTAAAAGACACCCAGAGGGATAATATACCGCAATAAACGCATTGCGATTACAACTTTGAGCTAACGATCACCATGGGAACGCCTCCTCCAGTAGAATGTACTGTCGGATCTGAGAATTAAGTTGAAATCGCAATGCGATTCTTATATATTTGCTTAATCGCATTGCGATTTCAACTTAGCATTGCTAAATAATTCCATCCATATCGTTAACTTACTGAGTCAGTAAGTTAACGAATATGGATGGAATTATTTAGCAATGCTGATATAGCAGATATATAATAATCGCATTGCGATTTCAACTTAATTCTCACATCCGACAGTACATTCTACTGGAGGAGGCGTTCCCATGGTGATCGGTAGCTCAAAGTTGTAATCACAATGCGATTAAGCAAATACATAAGAATCGCATTGCGATTCCAACTTTTTAGTACTCAACTTTTAAAATCGTACACCACTTTAAGTTCCAAAGTTGCAATCGCGTTCGAATAGAACTTAAAGCTGTCTCTTAGTCAGTTTTAGTATTGGTGTGCTGTAATAGAAGTTACATTCGTACGCGAATATAACTTAGAGCAATACAGTCAACTTTACACTGTTAGTTTTATTATCGCGATAATACAACTATTCAAGAATCGTGCACGTGCGTCTGTACGTGTGTGCGTTACTCGGACACTATTCTATTTTGCCAGCCACAGCTGAAACCACTGATTTATGGTATTGCTATTTTGGCAATTGAATTTAACCCCAGAAAATAATCTATCCTTTGCCAGACAGCAGACAGTATTATACTTGTCTAACCAAAGCTGGAACACCAGATTTAGGGGATTGGTATTTGGGCAATTGTATTTAACCCCTTAATAAAATATAGAAATTTCTTTCCTGAGTTTCTAGGGGTGACAATTAGCACAGCCAAGCCCCTGATGTAGGATATAGCAAAAAAAAAAACTAGTATTGATGGATTGATGGACTTGGTGGCAGCTTCTTCTGGCGCACCACAAGTCACAAAATGGCCGCCGATCAACCCAGAAAATAAGTGACAGAAAAACGCTCTGTGCAGCCTAAAAACCAGCGAGCAAGTAACTAGCAGAAGTTCAATGATTCTCAGCTGTAAATTGATCCGTTCATTAGGTGCTGTTGCTGACTTTAACCTGCCTAATCTCGCCCTGACAGAAGCTGCGTCCTCTCCCTACACTAATCAGAGCAGTGTGACGTGCGGCGCTACGTGACTCCAGCTTAAATAGAGGTTGGGTCACATGCTGCACTTGGCCAATCACAGCCATGCCATTAGTAGGCATGGCTGTGATGGGCTCTTAGGGCAAGAAGTAAAACGCTAGCTGATTGGCTGCTGTGCAGCCCTTCAGAAAGCGGGAAGTAATCGACGAACACCGAACCCGAACCCGAACTTTTTTGAAAATGTCCGGGTTCGGGTCCGGGTCCCGGACACCCCAAAATTCGGTACGAACCCGAACTATTCTCGAACTGTTCGCTCAACACTAATGGCAAGGCTTCCAACTGAAATTTTTCAGCAGGATAATGTTCTGACATGCCGAGAATATGGTCAGTGGGACTATAAATACCTCTGCTGTGGGGTGAATCTGTTAGCCACACCATATATCATATGTGGTCACTTTTATCATAAGTGCTATCAGGCATTTATAAATCTGAGTCTCCTGATGATGACGAACCTATGCTGTAACCTCATAGTGAAAACGTGTTGTGACGTGGAATGATAGGAAGGGACTTTTAGTTTCAGGGAGGGCTACAGAGAAGTGGGGCTGCCCCTATCGGGATTGTGGACCGTGTCTTGCTGCCTGAAAGTGGAGTGAAAGATTTGCAGTGTTTATTTATCTCCAGGACAAGAAGGATCAGACTGATTGAAGAATACCTGTATACTACCAGTTTGACTGGCTATGAGAAGTGCCTGGATACCTGGAGTTTCCATTCTGGGAGACTGTGACCAACTGGATTTGTGATATCTGCTTGCCAGGTCTTCTGATCATAACTATAACAGAGTGTCTGACAGTGACCTTGTTCAATATAGCTATTTGAATATTGAATATTTTCTGTCTCTCTTTTTTGCTTATATAGTGGTATATCAATAGCTCTGAAGCTTATATTGATATTTCCGATTTTTTTTTTTACCAGTAATAATATTGCATGCTACTGGTATTATTGTGCATTTATAGTCAATAAGATAATGGTCATCCACATATACAGCAAGAGTTTCCCAGGAATGTCTCCACCAGTGTACAACACTTCCTTGGCTGCCCGGTCACCAGATTTATAGCCAATCAAAGCTGGGACACCAGCTTCAGCAACCTAGGAGTGTGCAAGATCTATAGGCCCAGCTGTTACATCTGTGGCCATACTGAAACTGTATGCTTCCATGACCAGATGTTTCTCCTCTTGCATCCAGGCTAGAGGCTGTTTCTCATCTTGTATCCAATCTAGAAGTCGTATCTCATCCTGTATTTAGGTTAGAGGCCGTATTCCATCTTGTGTTAAGGCTAGAGGCCACATCTCATCTTGTATTCAGGCTAGAGAATGTATCTCATCTTTTATCCAGGCTAAAGGCCGTATCTCACCTTGTGTCCAGGCTAGAGGCCATATCTCACCTTGGACCCAGGCTAGAGGCAGTATCTCACCTTGTGTCCAGGCTGAAGGCCATACCTCACCTTGTATCCAGGCTAGAGGCCGTATCTAACGTGGTGCCCAGGCTAGAGGGCAACAGGGCCCTAGAGCCTTCTTTGAATTGTACAGATTTCCCAATAAACTTCTCCTTTGCTCTGATATTGTAATCACTTAGATGTATCACCATTATAGTCACACATAGAAAGCTTCATTCAAGCATCTCCTTCTTTGTGCGTCAATGAGTGTAGATTCAAAAATGTAGCTGATCGTAGCCATTTAGTCAAATTTATTTCCATACCTTGATAGAGATTCTGATGAGAAGAATGTGTTTCCTTTTAATACCTTATTCCTGAAGAGGGAAATTCTTCATAAAAAGAAAAAGAGCTTATGTAATAGTGAATGGTTATAATCAATCTTTCAAGTAATAAGGTATAATTTCTCTGAAAAGGGTTGAAGGTGATGGACCAGGGTGTTTTAGTCTATGTAACTATACTGGACCCTTCTTCGTTAAGTCATAAAGTCGGGAGAGATATATACGCCACCTGACGTGTGCTGTAGAAAGCAAAGTCTCAGCTTATATAGGTGGACAGTCCGACCTCAGAGAATTACAACTTCTTCTTTTAAATGTAATTTCCCCTGCGTCTTGTATAAAAAACCCCAAAGGGGATTCTCACTGACACTTACCATTATCCACTAATTTATCTTTTATGTAACAGAACATTGGAAAAAAGAATCAGAGGACAACAAAAAAACATTCTTTAAAGGGAGTCTGTCACCAGGAAATTCCTGATAACCTAGGTAGAGTGTCTTGTGGGGCTAGTTAAGCTGAATGTAGTGATACCTTTCACTTAGCAACTCATTGCTTCATTCTGGAGAAAAAGAACTTTTAATCCATATGCAATTGAGCAGTTAAGTGCACTGAGGGCGGGTCCAAGTCACTCTGTGCACCCTTGCACCTCCTGCTTCCTCTGCCAGCCCCTGCTTCTTGATTTGACAGGGTCAAGTTCATGCATAGTCATCTCACCTGGCTCTGTCAATCTTGGGTAAACCAAACTAGCAACTGCCGCTGGGGATGTTGTCTGCACATACACCATGGAATATGTGCGTTATGTTTCTCCTTCTTCTCCTGTACTCTGCATTACTACATATGGGAGATTGAGAAACAGCTCCCATTGTTTGAAAACTGTTTGTGTATGGATTCAATTTAATGTTCTGGACTGATGTTCTGCTGTTTGGCCACAAGATGCTGCTGTTTCCTATGCACAGCTGACTGACTGTATATATAGTTCCATATTCATAAGAGGTGTGGTTTTCTCAGAGCATGATGAAGAAGCAGTCATCTTAGAATCAAACTGAGAGCTGAGGAACTGTGTGTGAGTAGACAAACTGATGGATCCAGGAGTGAGAGGACTGGCTTATGCGAGGTTCGACACCCCATTCCTGCTGTACACTGACGGAAGTCTACATTGTCTAGGAGCCGTGTTAACCTAAGTCCAAGATGGACGTGAGAGAGTTATTGCCTATGGCAGCTGGTCTCTGAAAGAGTCAGAGCATAACCCTGACAACTATAGCTCCTTTAAACTGGAACTACTGGCACTGGTGTGGGCCATGACCGAAAGGTTTGCAGAGGTGCAGGTGCAGAGGTGACTGTAATGATGGACAACAATCTCCCGAGTCCTTGTCGGGTTGTCGATTCAGAGTGCCGATGAAGAGCTAGAGGACACTGAAACTCCTGACCTTGGTTGATTACCCTTGTTCCAAGATGTGGCATATTCAAGTGGGGTGGCGTCCGGGTTGTCCTGGTGTTCGGAAAGACATTAGGAGAGACTTCAGAACAGCTGTCCAGACCTGTAGAATGTGAAAGATTGGGTCCGGACCAAGATCTGGCCTCGGCCAGAAGAGCGGGCCCATCTGACTACAGAGGGCCAAAATTTGTTGAGGCAGTGGGATAAGCTGACTGTTACCCAGGGCCTTCTGTGTCGGACCATACACTTGCAATCAGAGTTGCAGTACTGGCGACAAATTGTCATCCACTGTGTCACTGGGATTGGAGGCTGCCCGGGAAGCCCATGAGAGGGGTGCCCATTTTGGGAGTGATAAGAAGTTAAAGTAGCTCCAACAGCTGGTACACTGTCCAGATTTGGCAGACATTGTGGCCGAGGCATTTCTTAAGTGTTGGCCCTGCGAGCTGAGTAAGAGTATTGAACAGCGAGCTCCTGTCCAGGCTATCCGGACCTGAGCACCCCTAGAGCTCCTTATGAATGATTATTTACAGATTGGGTACTCTACCTCGGGACACTCATACTGTTTAGTCATGACAGACCATTTCACATGCGGTGGCTGTGCCCACCAGAGACCAGACGGCAGAGTCGGCAGCTGACGCAGTCTGCAAACACTTTATACAGGTGTTCGGGTGTCCACGGAGGATACATTCGGACCAGGGGGAATGTTTTCAGGGTACTCTCATTAATGAGCTGTACTAGCTGTATGGGATCAAATGTTCCCACAACACCCTGTCTCACCCGCAGGGAAACGGACCGTGCAAACGATTCAACCGCACCTTGCTCTAGATGCTGCGGACTCTGGAGGACAGCCAAAAGGCTCGGGGGCCCGAGTACCTACCTGAACTGATGTGGGTCTATAACAACAGGCTACACAGTACCACTGGGTAATCCCCACATACGCCAATGTTTGGGAGAGCTGGATGGGAGATTGAGGATTTCCGCATGCCCGATCCGATGGAGCCACTATCGAGAAGTAGCACCGCATGGGTGCAAGAGCACTGCCACCGGCTGAGAGCGATCCACAATGGCTGGGACAAGTGGTACACCCCGACCCGAGACCAGTGCAGGGGGATGGGTATGCCCCGGGTAATCGAGTGATGGTCAAAGCCAAATAGCCATCTGAGAAGTTGGATGGGCGGTGGGAGGCTGTCCCATATACGTTGAAAAGAAGTGTAGACCCTGCTATATTTTGATGAACCAGTGTGTGTAGAGGAGATGCCTCCTCCTGCTCAGAATACAGAGGAAATTCCCTTAGAGGAGGAGGAGAAATGGTGGGTTGCCCCTGCCACTGTACCAAACCGGGGCACCAGCCGTGGCAAGTTTGCCACCCAGGGAAAGTGTTGAGCGGTCAGCAGCTCCTCTACCATTAAAGCTTGTAAAAAAGCAGGATCTTGACATAGAGGCCACTTAATATGGTGGATTAGGTGATCTCTGTAATGGAGACACCCCTTTGCTCGGTTTTCCTTCCTTTGAGGGATATCTGGCTTTTATTGTGTTGTAGACCCAATACTGGGGCTCCACATTTATTTTGCATATTACTGTTTCCCAGGGAGCTTTGCACTTTGGATTGCTGTGTTGAGACTCTTAAATGTGGCTCTGAGGTGTTTTCTGTAGCTGGTGTCCCTGAGATCAGCTATTATTTTGTTTGATTAAAGAGTGGACTCCCTCAGTGACCAGAGCTACAGCTGAGTGAAGCTGAACATTGTCCAAGACAACGATCCTGTCCAGGAAAAGGAGGATTGTTTCCAGGAAGGCTGACAAGAGCTAAGGAACAAAGCTGCATACTTTGCGGGACCTCATGTTTGCTGCAGAGACTGATTGTTCGGTTCAGAGTCATCAGTGGATAAAGAGCAGACCCGGTTGGTAAGATCGGGCTCGCAACATACTGCAGTATTGGCACCTAGAGACTTAGACCAGGTCTGTAGTTATATAGTTAGAGTCTCTGCTTTGTGTCAGGTCTAAAGAGTTGCTACTGGTACTACAAGGACTCCCCTACTAAAAGGGACATTGCATATTTGGGAGCTGTTAAAAACCCCAACAAACTCCACCCAGTACAGCGTTTTGCTCAGGAGTAATAATCAGGCACGTGCTACTGGATTAGTTATGGGAGGGGGAATAATATAGAGCACAGTAAGATTGTGAACTGTTGTGTTGCACCGCAGGAAGCCCGTACTAAGCAGCCAACCAATTGTTTGTGTTAACTTCAGGGTAATAATTGGTATGGCGAGGCAGTTTTAGTTGTGCCCACTAGTAGATAAATTACTGCGAAACTTCCGCTGGCATCCACCAGGGGGTGCTGTGCTGTACAACACAGGGGTGTCAGCCTTCCGGCTGGGTGTATGTAAATCTATTTTATATTCTCAGCTTTTGTGGTTGTGTTTGTTATCACGTTAGTAAAAATCAGTTTTTTGCATTTTTTGACTTCGCTGTATCCTGGGGAGCCCACCCCAGTACACAGCTTACACATATGTGCAAGATCCAAAAGTAATGATGGGATATTTCATTTAAATATCAGGTCCAACCAAAATGTTCCCATTCTCAGCAGGTCAACAGCACCCTATGCTGGAGTAAAGTAGCATTGTCCTGGAGCTTTGTCCTGCTGTGAACTTTCCTCTTGGTCTATCACAGATGTTCACAGAGCTGAAGTTGATAAGCTAAGAAGCTGAGGTGCACTGAGGTTTAGCTCACCTGCCTGCCATTTGAAATAGCCCACCTGTCTCATCAAGGTGGCAGTGGTTCTGGTGGGAGTCCTCACATTGAGGCGAAATTCAGGGGGGAAGGGGCTGTAAACCTTTAGGTGTGTTACTGGGGACTTCAATAAATTAACATTGAACAGACGGTCCGAAGACAGGACCCTTGGAATGCGGAGGAGGAGGAAGGCATGGGCTCTTCATCTTTTGCCCACAAATCTTCTATAAAGGGCTGGACAGGTCAGCAGAGGGGAAGTTGAGGGTTGTTGTAGTGTACATGACAGGACAGGAAGGTTTGGATGGACCAGGACCTGGTGCCACAAGTAGACAGTAGAGACTGGGTATCGTCTGCCATCCGCCCTTGGCCGAGGGGAGCCGTCCTTTGAGAAGCAGGGTACCCAGGACGATTGGGGATTAAATTGCCGGTGTCAGAGTACCTGGTGGCGCTCCTCGATCTATTCATTGTTGTTTCGGCGTAAGCCGTGTGAGTTGGTGCTCAAACATGTTCAGTGATACAATAAAGTCCTATGGATCTATGTCCCATTCTCTGTCCATGTGTGCTCTATAATACCCGCTGCAGAAAAAACTGCTGAAACTTGAAATTTCAGCATAAAAAGTGCACATTTCCAGCAGTGAGATATGCCCTGGCGGGAATCACTTTCTTCAGTGTGTAGATTAGTAGATAGACCTCTGACAATTACCTCTGAACATTGTCTGCTTCTCTCTCCTCCGTCTCTTGTGTCTTGTTTTTTTCACAAAATCCAAAAGGGAATTCTTCTTGATGTTGATGCTTTATGTATGTAGAAATGTTCAGAAATGTTCCATAACACACTGATCCTTATATAAAACAGTAACAATAATAATGATTAATAAAATATTTTATTACCACTCAAAAAAAGAGATTTTTTTTTCAGTTGAAAATAGGGTTATCTTTCAATTAAAGGTGTTCTCTCATCTCATTATGAGAATAAGCCATCACTTTGATCGGAGAGGTTCCCATTTGTATTATGAGTGAATCGATTCCACATGAATCAAATTTGTGATCAATTTCCCAAAAGATTAAAATTTTTGGCAAATCCAAAACTTTTGTGATTTTTCCAAAACAAAACCAGTTTGCAGATCAGAAGACAGAGAAGAAGAAATTAAGGCCTCTTGCACACGGGCGTCCGGATAAGAGGCGGGTGTGTTGCGGGAATTGCCACGATTTTTCCGCGCGTGTGCTAACGTTTGCAGTGCGTTTAGCACGCGCGTGAAAAAGATGTTGGATGAAGGACCTGCCGTGATGTCACAGGATCACATGGGTCACATGGTCCACTCAAATGCTTCTATGATTGGACCATGTGACCCTGTGACGTCACCACAGGTCCTGAAGCAAACAATCATCAAGAGAGAAGACGTTCTGGGGCTCTGCGTGTACAATGGGAGAAGGTAAGTTAACTCTTTATTATTTTTAACCCTCTGTAGCCCGGTGAACATTGCATTTTGTAATTAGAATGCGATTATTTTCCCTTATAACTATGTTATAAAGGAAAATAATAACGATCGGGTCCCCATCCCGATCGTATCCTAGCAACCATGTGGGAAAATCGCAACGCATCCGCACCATTCACTTCTATGGGGCCTGCGTTGCGTGAAAATCGCAGCATATAGAACATGCTGCGATTTTCACGCAACGATAAAGTGATGCGTGAAAATCACCGCTCATGTGCACAGCAGCATAGAAGTGAATGGGTCCGGATTCAGTGCGGGTGCAATGCGTTCACTTCATGCATTGCACCCGCGCGGAAAACTCGCCCGTGTGAAAGGGGCCTAAAAAGGAATCATTTTTAGATTTTTTTTTTACATTTTAAAGCTCTAGGTAGAGATGAGCGAACACCTGGATGTTCGGGTTCGAGAAGTTCAGGCAAACTTCCCGAAAATGTTCGGGTTTGGGAGCCGAACTCGACCCGAACTTTATCCCGAACTTTATCCCGATTGAAGTCAATGGGGACCCGAACTTTTGGGCACTAAAAAGGCTGTAAAATAGTCCAGGAAAGGGCTAGAGGGCTGCAAAAGGCAGCAAAATGTAGGTAAATGCCCTGCAAACAAATGTGGATAGGGAAATGAATTAAAATAAAATAAAATAAATAAAAATTAACCAATATCAATTGGAGAGAGGTCCCATAGCAGGGAATCATGCGTCATATCACCCACCACTGGAGAAGGCCACTCGGTTATTTCGGCCCCAGCACCCAGACAGAGGAGAGAGGTCCCACAGCAAGGAATCATGCGTCATATCACCCACCACTGGAGAAGGCCACTTTCAGTTATTTCGGCCCCAGCACCCAGACAGAGGAGAGAGGTCCCACAGCAAGGAATCATGCGTCCTATTACCCACCACTGGAGAAGGCCACTCAGTTATTTCGGCCCCAGCACCCAGACAGAGGAGAGAGGTCCCACAGCAAGGAATCATGCGTCATATCACCCACCACTGGAGAAGGCCACTTTCAGTTATTTCGGCCCCCGCCCCCAGTAGTAAAACTTTGGTGTTCAGTGCGCCCCCCCCTTCCCCAGTATTAAAGACATTGGTGGCCAGGGCGCCCTGCCCCATCCCCCCTTTCTCCCTCCCCCCAGTATTAAAATAATTAGTGGCAGTGGCCACAGGGTCCCTTCACCTCCTCCTCATTGGTGGCAGTGATTGGAGCCCCAGCAGTGTAATGCTGGGGCTCCGATCGATTACCATGGCAACCAGGATGCTACTGAAGTCCTGGCTGCCATGGTCAGTTCCCTGCTGCTGTGTGCACAAAGCACAGTGCAGCAGGGAGCATGTGAGGTCCTATTCCACCTAATAGAGCTCTATTAGGGTGAATAAGATGAAAAGATCCCAGGTTCTTGCCCCTAAGGGGAAAATAGTTAATAAATAAACTGTAAAAAATATTAAGTACAGATCACCCCCTTTCCCAATTTTACATATAAAATATATAAACAATAAATAAATAAAATATTACATATCGCCGCGTCTCAAAAGTCCAAACTATTAAAAAATCCTCTTTTTTGTGGTGAACTCCGTAAAAGAAAAAATAAAGAAAAGAAAAACTGCACGATTCGCCATTTTCTTTTAGTTACCTTGTCCCCCCAAAAATAGGATAGGACTGTTGTATTATGGGCCGGCCGTTCCATAAAATGTTATTTTTTTTGCGTTTTTTTTTTGTGTGGTATCAAATGGTATCGATACCGAATCAAAATTTTGGTGCCGAACCAACTCTAGTGATGCTGGTGCATGCAGTGGCCGTGGGGCACGATGAAACTGGGTAAAAGAATGTAGCTGAGGGCCTCCGGGATGCGCTAACCCTCTAAAAAATCATTTGGAAGGGCCGTCAGGTCAGCTGATCCTCTAAAACATAATTTGTGAGTGCCTACAGGTCAGCTGACCCTCTAAAACATAATTTGCGAGTGCCTACAGGGCAGCTGACCCTGAAAAACATTATTTGTGAGGGCCTACAGGTGAGCTGACCCTAAAAAACATAATTTTACAGGACCTGCAGGTAATCTGACCTATAAAACATTATATGTGTGGGCCTGCAGGTGAGCTGACCCTGTTAAACATTATATGTGAGGGTCTACAGGTGAGCTGACCCTGTTAAACATTATATTTGAGGGCCTGCAGGTGAGCTGACCCTCTAAAAATTATATGTGAGGGCCTGCAGGTGAGCTGACCCTCTAAAACATTATATGTGAGGGCCTGCAGGTGAGCTGACCCTAAAAAACATGAATTGCGAGGGCCTGCAGGTTAGCTGACCCTGTTAAACATTATATGTGAGGGTCTGCAGGTAATCTGAATCTAAAAAACATGAATTGTAAGGGCCTGCAGGTGAGCTGACCCTGTAAAAACATTATATGTGAGGGGCTGCAGGTGAGCTGACCCTGTGAAGTATTATATGTGAGGGCCTGCAGGTGAGCTGACCCTCTAACACATTATGAGTGAGGGCAGCCTAAAAACCATGTCATGATATGATGGAGGACGAGGAGGAATAGAGAAGTCAGGGGCAATCCAGGCCTTGTCAGCATTTTTGGTTGACAGATGGATGCGCTTATCATTTGCTATGTCCCCAGCAACACTAAATACCCGCTCTGACAAAATGCTGGAGTCGGGTTAGGCCAGCACCTCTGAGGCGTAGAGTGGCAGTTTGTGCCACATGTCCAGCTTGGACACCTAATAGTTGTAAGGCACAGAAGGATCTCTGAGGACGCTGACATGGTCTGCTATGTACTTTGTACGTTGCCTTATGACACTAAGTGAGGGTGCTGGCGGGGTGTCATGAAACTGTTCGAGGCCTTGGAGAGTGTTGTCCTGCATCTGTTGGAACTGCTGTGTGTGCCCCTCATCTCCCCTCCTGGGTTGCACAAGGAACTACGTACACTGCCGCCAGCATTGTCAGATGTAAATTTATCTGCAATGACATTATGTTCTATTATTATTATGGTTTGTGGTTGTATTATTGTTGGTATTATTATTGTTATTATGGTTTATGGTTGTAAAATATGGTTATTTGGTTATTTATAAGTTAATTAACAGGCCATGCCATTGGTTTACCTCCACTCTCGTGTGTTATGTCTTTAGTTATATTAATGTATACGTTTTGGATGTTTGTTGTGCATGGGACATATATGCTGTATGATTGCCATGTGTGTGAGCTTGCCAAGCTCCAAAGCTGCCAACAAGTTACGGCCATTATCAGACACAACCAACCATGCCTGGTTGTAGGTTGAGTTGCGAGAGCCACAGCTCAGTCTGGTCCCTTATACCCTGCCACAGCTCTGCCGCAGTGTGTTGTTTGTCACCTTAGTAAATGAGTTTCAGCACGGCCTGTTGCCGCTTCCATCTACTGACTGATGGCTGACTGGTGCTGCAAGATGATAATTCAGAGGTGGAAGTGGAGTAGGAGTAGGAGAAGGGGGGTTTGCTGCAACTAATATAGGTGGTAAAAATCCTGATGGAATGGGGGCCTGCAATCCTTGGCGTTGGTAGCACCTGTGCCATCCCAGGGTACGACTAGCTACCGGACTCCACAAGGTTCACCCAGTGTGCTGTCACGGAAATGTAGCGTCCCTGGCCAAAAGCCCTTGTCCGTGTGTCAGTCGTTAAGCGGATCTTCCCAATAAGTTCGTTGGTCAGGACACGGGTGATGTTATGGGACACAATTGCTGGTGTAATGCGGGGACGGCACACCAAGAAAAATAATGGCGGCTGGGGACTGAGTAACGAGGGACATCCGCCACCATGAGGCTGAGGAAAGCCTCAGTGTCCACAGGCCTAAATGGCAACATTTCCAGGCCAGCAATTTTTAAAGGTGTGCATTCAGTGCTATGGCCTGTGGGTGGTTGGTTGGGTATTTGCGCTTATGTTCAAAGGCCTGGGTTAAAGACATCTGTATGTGGGCCTATTTGGTGAGGCCCGCCTTTTCCCTTTTGCCATCCTACAGCCTCTTCCAGCCTGTTTTGGTGCTGTGGATCCCTCCCCCTCTGTACTGCTGCCCTCGCTTGGCTTGCCACCTTCCCAGGTTGGGTCAGTGATGTCATCGTCCACCACCCCCTCTTCCACTTGCTCACTCGAGTCATCCTCCTTACTTGTGTTGTTGACATAACAAGACCCTCACTTATTGACAACTGTGTCTCCTCCGCATCATCCACCTCATGAAACACTAATTGCCATTCCCCACTGTCATCTTCTTCTGACTGTGGATGCTGAAGAGTTTGGGAATCAGTGCACAAGATCTCCTCATGTCCCTCTTCAGGGAGGGTCAGCTCACTTGCAGGTCCTCACCTACAATATTTTAGAGGGTCAGCTCACCTGCAAGCCCTCACCTACAATATTTTAGAGGGCCTGCAGCTCACCTGCAAGCCCTCACCTACAATATTTGAGAGGGTCATCTCAGCTGCAAGCCCTCACCTACAATATTTTAGAGGGCCTGCAGCTCACCTGCAAGCCCTCACCTACAATATTTGAGAGGGTCATCTCAGCTGCAAGCCCTCACCTACAATATTTTAGAGGGTCAGCTCACCTGCAGGCCCTCAACTACAATATTTTACAGGGTCAGCTCACCTGCAGGCCCTCACCTACAATATTTGAGAGGGTCAGCTCACCTGCAGGCCCTCACCTACAATATTTTAGAGGGTCAGCTCACCTGCAAGCCCTCAACTGCAATATTTTTCAGAGTCAGCTCCCCTTCAGGCCCTCAACTACAGTATTTTACAGGGTCAGCTCAGCAGCAGGCCCTCATGTACAATATTTTACAGGGTCAGCTCAGCAGCAGGCACTCGCCCATTATTTTTTCAATGGTCAGCTAAGCAGCAGGCACTCACCCATCATATTTTGCAATGCTCAGCAGCAGGCCCTCGCCCCTAATGTTTTAGAGGGTCAACAGCAGGACCCTGCTCCAAATGTTTTTGAGGATCACCAGCAGGCCATCAATGATAATTTTTCAAGGGTGTGTATGATGCCCTCTTTTATGTGTAACATAGGTTGTTTTGGAGTGCCGGTTTCTTGTAATTTTTGGCAGCCCTTTCACTTAATGCATAGGCATTATGAGTGTAGGAGTACCTGAGAAATTGTACCACAATGTGAATGAGACCCTCCTTTTTGTGATATACAGGCTGCTTCAGAGTGCCTGTTTCCATGTAATTTTTGGCAGCACTTACACTTTATAAACAATTGAATATACAGGAAAGAATGTTTCGTAACAATTTTTTCCTGTAAAATTGTTTTTTTTTTGGGGGGGTTTTGGGCGAATTTTTGTCAGTCTGTAAAAGTGGCGTACAACTCGGACAACATGGTTCCCAGCAGCGACCTGGGAGTCCAAGATGCATCCAGACATCGTCCCCATGCTGTTCCTGATCCCTTTCGGTGGTGTTTCTGTCACTTTCTGACCTTTTGCAATGAACCAGGCACCCTCCCCTCTTCAGAGCAGGGGGTACCTGGTTGTCTCCCATTGACTTTCATTATACTCGGGTGCTCGGTCAAGCACACGAACATAGTGATGTGTTCGGCCCGAGCACCCGAACACCTGAATACTTTGGTGCTCGATCATCACTAGTCCAAAGCTCTCTGGATCAGGTTTTTTTCAGGAATATCTCTGTACTTTGCTCCATTCAGCTTTCCCTTAACCCTAATCAGTCTCACAGTCCCAGCTGCTTAAAGCATCTGCAAGCACCATGCTTCAATGTAGGGATAGCATTGGGCAGGTGATGATCAGTGCATGTTTACTCCAGACACAAAATGCTTAAAATTGAGGCTATTGGTTCTTGGTCATCTCTCATAACAAGGTCCTTCTCCCCAGATTACTTAGTTTGGTGGGGCAGCCAGCTCTAGAAGAGTCCTGGAAGAGTCCTGGTTGTTCCGAAAGAGTCTTCTGTCAAACTCTTTAGCTTCAGCCATTGATATTGACCATATATGTCCAGAATCAGCACTGACCACTATTGATGATCGAGCACCAAATTATTCGGGTGTTCGGATGTTTGGCCCGAACACATTTCTATATTCGTGTACTCGGCCGAACACCCGAATATAATGGAAGTCAATAGGAGACAACCAGGCACCCCCGGCTCTGAAGAGGGGAGGGCGCCTGGTCCATTGGAAAAGGTCAGAAAGCGACAGAAACGCCACTGAAATGGATCGGGAACAGCATGAGGACGATGTCTGGATGCATCTTGGTCGCTGCTGGGAACCATGTTGTCTGAGTTGTATGCCACTTTTACCGACTGACAAAAATACGCACACCCCCCCCCCCCCCCAAATAAAAAATAAAAAGTCTATTTCACAGGAATAATTGCTAGAAAAACATTCTTTCCTCAATATATTCAATTGTATATAAAGTGCAAGTGCTGCCAAAAATTACAAGCAATATGCACTCCGAAACAGCCTGTATATCACATAAAGGAGGGCCTCATTCACATTGTGGTACAATTGTTCACGTAGTGGGACTCCTACACTCAGAAAGCCTATGCACTAAGTGAAAGGGCTGCCAAAAATTACAAGGAACCGGCACTACAATACACCCTTTATTACAAATAAAGGAGGGCATCATACACACCCTTGAAAAATTTTGATTGATGGCCTTCTGGTGACCTTCAAAAACATTTGGAGCAAGGGCCTGCTGAGCTGACCCTCTAAAACATTAGGGATGAGGGTCTGCTGGTGAGCTGATGCTCTAAAACATTATATGCGAGTGCATGCTGTTCAGCTGACTTTCTAAAACATTATATGCGAGTGCATGCTGTTCAGCTGATGCTCTAAAACATTATATGCGAGTGCATTCTGTTCAAATGACCCTCTAAAACATTATATGCGAGTGCGTTGAGGGCCTGCAGTTGAGCTGACCATATATAAAATTTGAGTTGAGGGCCTGCAGTTGAGCTGACCTTATAAAAAAATTGAGTGGAGGGAATATATACAATCTGGATGGCGGAGGAGGAGGCGAAAACAAGATTCAACCATATACTCTTATTTTATTGTGGAAATGGTGCATGGGAATATACTACAGATTGAGTACATTATAAATGATAGATTAAAATTGCCATTATGTTCATCATCAGCTCAGCTCTCCTCTGTTGGAGTTGAGAAGTTAGGGGCAATCCAGGCATTGCTCATTTTTATCTGAGTCAACCTGTCAGCATTGCCAGTGGTCAAGCGGATACGCTTAAATGCTATAATTCCACCAGCAGCACTAAATACACGCTCAGAAAAATGCTGGTGGCAGAGCAGGCCAACACCTCCAAGGCATAGAGTGCAAGTTTGTGCCACGTGTCCAGCTTGGACACCCAGTAGTTGTAAGGCAGTGAGGGATCATTTATGACGCTTACACGGTCTACTATGTATTCCTTCACCATCTTCCAAAGCTTTTCCCTCCTTGAACCACAAGGCTGCGCTTCAGGATGAGGTTGCTGGTGGGGTGTCATGAAAGGGTCCCATGCCTTGGACAGTGTTGCCCTGCCTTTGTTGGAACAGCCGTGTGTTCCCCTTGTCTCCGTTCCTCGGTTACCTAAGGAAGTACCGACTCTGCCGGCCGCGTTGTCAGATGGAAAATTTGGGAGCAATCTCTCAACAAGTAGCTTCTAGTATTGCACCGTTTTACTCGTCCTCTCCACCACAGGAATGAGAGATGAGAAGTTCTTTTTGTAGCGGGGGTCGAAAAGGGTGAACACCCAGTAATCCATGTTATCTAAAATGCGTCTAACACGAGGGTCACGGGAAAGGCAGCCTAACATAAAGTCAGCCATGTGTGCCAGAGTACCAACAGGCAAGACGTCGATGTCGACATCAGCATAACTCTCCATCTCCTTATCATCCTCCTCCTCTTCTGCCCATCCATGCTGAACTGATGGAATTAAAATTCCATGGGTACTAGCCTCTATATCCGAGGCAACTGTCTCCAGCTCCTCCTCTTCATGGTCCAATTTGCGCTGAGAAGACGAACTGTGGGTTGTCTGGCTATCACCCTGTGTAATGTCCTCCCCACATTCAGAGCGTCCTCCTTAATTTTGAGCAGCGATCGTTTAAGTAGAAACAACAGTGGGATGGTTACGCTGATAATAGCATTATCGCCACTAACCATCTGTGTGGATTCATCAAAGCTTTTTAAAACCTCACAGAGGTCTGACATCAATGCCCACTCCTCGCTTTCTGAATAGTGGCAGTTGACTCGAAAGCCGACGACCATGTCGCAGCTGGTATTACACAACTGCCCTCTGCTGCTCACAAAGCCTGGCCAACATGTAGAACGTAGAGTTCCAGCGAGTGCTCACGTCGCAAAATTGGAAGCCGCAAGCGCTGCTGCAGTGTTGACAGTGCTACACTGCTTCCAGCTAGCGACTGATGACTGACTGCTGCTGGAGGTGGAAGTTGAGGAGGAGGCGGTGGAGGAGCCCCTGTGCCATCCCAGGGTACGACTCACTCCCGGCCTCCACAGCATTGTCGCAGATATAAAGCGCAAAATGCTTTATCTAAAAAAAAAAAAAAAAGGATCAAAGGTGAGAATATAAAAGTTATTGATCCTACTAAAGAGAGGGCAACATAATAACTTCTCAGCTCGTTGGCGAGAACCTTAATTATTTTGTGCAACTAGTAAGGAAAACAAGGTACCATTGTCTATGCAAAAATATTTGTGACTTTATTATACATAAGTACTAAATACAAAATCGATAATAGAACCAGTACAATGATAGTCAAGGAAGTATAATACCAATCTGTGCCACCAGATGGTGCTGTCTCATCACAGAAAAGGCAACACCAATACTTTCCAATGACAAATCAACACGAATGATATGCAACAATCCAAATTAAAGAAAGTAGGGTTATCAACTCCTTCCTATCACCTTTTAACCAGTTGAGGTATATGGCGGCACTATAAATTTACCAGCTCGGTATAAATTAGGGGAGGTAACTATTCCCCCGAGGACTGGGTCAGCGTCTGGCCCTGTTAACAATATGCATCATTGTTAAAAGGATGACAAACATTGACCAGGTGTCTACACTACGGATCCACACAAATGGGGATTTTTGACTATATACCGGGCTAAGTAACTTATCAATACCGCAACCAATAAACAAGATATACGTTACCAAGGGTCAAAAGGTGAGTAGGGCTCTGGAGGAACGGTCAGCTCGCCAAAGGGTTCCCCGTGATCCAGGATAAAATCCCAAACTTTGCTTCCCCTCACCCCGTGTCTATTTTAGTCCTTTGTTTGTAGCACTTTTTTGCTTTCTCTCTCGGAATCCTCTCTCTCCTCCCGTCTATGATTAATATTCACAGACTTATCAAAAGAATACACCCCTTTAGATAACAGTCTTCCAACCAAACCAGAGGGTGAGTACATATGGTAATGGTACTGTGAGATCATACATTACCCACAATGTTTTGTTGTGAATGGTGTAATGTTACCTGCCCATATCTTGGTGGCAATGTTGTGTAATCTATAAATGTAAAACTTTTAAGAGTTAAATTTATATAATGTGACTTCATGTTAAGTGGTAAACATCCACCACCTGGGACGTACATCAAAAGGGGAGGCATACCCCCTGACACTTGAAGCAATTAAAAACCTAGATTCCCAGAAACTAGTATAAATGTTCTCATGTCATAAATCTAAAATGTACACAACAAATGTGTGGGTTTTTGGGTGTTCACAGGTGCCTTATCTTTTGAAAATAACACAACTTTTCAGAGCAACTTCTCATTAGCAGAAATCCAACTGAGCAGGCTTTCCTACATACCTCAGGAATACACGCTTCTGTTGATACACACACAGGATATTTATACGTTAATATAAGATTATAACATGTAACAAAATAAAGCCAATATGTGAAATATAAAACAACACATATGTGATATATCGATTAACTTGTGTCAAAACTAAATACGATCATCTATATGAATAGATGCTCTATATAAATAATTAGACATCATAGGTTTGTCTCATTAATAAACCTTATTTTAAAGGTATGCCAGAGAAGTGCCAGGAAGAACCTTATCTTGGCCCATAGCCTAGTGATGAGGTAAAATTATTCCCTTAGATAATGTGGGGAGTCGCTCTGGTAGATAGCAGTGCGGGTGCAGTATAGAGGCAAAACAGGGAGTCCAGATAGTGCAATAAACAGTGTTTTATTCACACTTGCACAAAATAAAACAGTCTCTTGGTGTTAATTCACACACATAAGAAATCAAGCGGAAAAACAAGACAGTCCAAAACAGGCTCCAGTCACCTGGGAGGTTTTTAGATGCAGGTTCACACCTGGCTGTCAGTCCAGCCGTAAGACAGTCGCCGTCAGGCTTCCAGGTCGTCTGCCCTCCTCCTTGCTTGGTTCTTGCTTCCAGCCCAGAGAACTTCCAAACACAAGTGAAACAGTCTAACAGCAGCTCCAGGACAATCACACCCTCCACACCCAGCTGCTGGCTGTGTTATAAAGGCCCTGGAAAACCCGGCCTGGACCGTGGGGAGTAGGCACCCACCCAACTCTTTGCCTACTCCCAGTAAGAGCCGGCCCGGATTGGCTTTGCAGCCAAACTAAATAGCAAGGTGTCAAGCAGCACTAGCTGCTGCTGACACACCAAAAACTGCTTCTACCTCACCGAGGCCAGGAACCTCGGTGACACGTACCTCCCGTCGACCACAGTACCTTGCACCTTACCACATACCCCCTTTGTTCAACCCTGAGGGGTGAACACATGTGAGGCAGTGGACGCGGGACAGGGCATCTGCGTTACCCTGCAAGCGGCCTGCCCTGTGTTCCACGGAGAACTTGAAGTTCTGCAGGGATAGGAACCACCTGGTGACCCGAGCATTCCTCTCCTTTGCCTGGCTCATCCACTTGAGAGGGGAATGGTCGGTCACCAGACGGAACCTCCTCCCTAACAGGTAGTAGCGGAGAGATTCGAGTGCCCACTTGATAGCCAGGCACTCCTCTCCACTATGCTATACCTGGTCTCGGCGGGACTGAGCTTACGGCTCAGGAAGACAACGGGATGTTCTTCCCCGTTGACCTCCTGAGACAGTACAGCACCGAGGCCTACCTCTGAGGCATCCGTCTGTACTATGAATTCCCTGTTGAAGTCGGGTGTCACCAAAACCGGGGACCCACACAGGGCCGACTTCAATGCAGAGAAAGCCTCTTCTGCCTTCTCACTCCAGTGAACCTTTCCGGACTTTCGTCCCTTCAATAGGTCTGTCAATGGTGCTGCTATCGTGGCAAAGTGGGGCACAAACCTCATGTAGTACCCTACAATCCCCAGGAACGATTTTACCTGCCTGGTAGTGACCGGTCGGGGCCAGTTACGTATGGCTTCTACTTTAGTTACCTGCGGCTTGATGACTCCCCGCCCAATAACATATCCCAGGTATTTGGTCTCTTCCAACCCAATCGCACACTTCTTTGGATTGGCGGTTAGTCCAGCTTTCCTCAGGGCATCCACAACCGCCTGCACTTTGGGCAAATGGCTTTCCCAGTCGGTGCTGTGGATGATTACATCATCTAAGTAGGCCGAAGCGCACCGACGATGAGGTCGCAGTACAATATCCATTAACCTTGGAAGGTGGCGGGGGCGCCATGCAGGCCAAAGGGTAACACCTTGTAATGATACAGGCCCTGCGGGTAACAAAGCGGTTTTTTCCTTGGCCGCTCCGTTAAGGGTACCTGCCAGTATCCTTTAGTGAGGTCTAGCACAGAAAAATAACGGGCTTGCCCTAAATTCTCAACAAGCTCGTCTACCCGGGCATGGGATACGCATCGAACTTGGACACTTCATTTAATTTGCGAAAATCGTTGCAGAACCGCAACGTCCCATCCGGCTTGGGTATTAGAACTATGGGACTGGCCCACTCACTTTTCGACTCCTCAATGACATCAAGCTTCAACATTAACTGCACTTCCTCCGCGATGGCCCGCCGCCGAGCCTCGGGTACCCGGTAGGGTTTTAACCGGATCTTGGCCTGAGGCTCAGTGACGATGTCATGTTGGATGAGAGACGTGCGGCCAGGAGGTCCGAGAACACATCCGTGTTCCGACTGACGAACTCCCTGACATCCTGAACTTGTTTGGAAGACAGGCTGTCTGCGATTTTTACCGTGGTTACCGCTCGCAGGCCTCGAACTGTGGGGCTGGACCCTTGTCACCTAGTAGCCCTGGCCGGGGCTGTTGTCGTCGGCCGTGTCCCTGTCTTTCCACGGCTTCAGTAAATTCACGTGGTACACCTGCTCGGCTTGCGCCGCCCGGCTGGTGTACTTTGTAATTTACTTCCCTACCTTCTCAATAACCTCATAGGGGCCCTGCCACCTGGCTAGGAACTTGCTGTCAAGGGTGGGCACCAGAACCAAAACCCGATCTCCCGGGTTGAAGCTCCGCACCCGAGCCTGACGATTGTACACCCTACTCTGGGCTTGTTGCGCTGCCTCCATATGCTCCCGGACCAGCGGCAACACCCTTTCCATCCGTTCCTGCATCTGGGTGACATACTCAATGACACTTTTGTGGGGGACAGGCTGTTGTTCCCACGCTTCCTTGGCGATATCCAACAGGCCCCGAGGGTGTCTGCTATAAAGCAGTTCGAAGGGCGAGAACCCAGTAGAGGCCTGGGGCACCTCTCGCACTGCGAACATGAGATAGGGCAGAAGCAGATCCCAGTCCTTCCCATCTCTAGACACCACCCTTTTTAACATGTTTTTTAAAGTTTGATTAAACCTCTCGACAAGACCGTCTGTTTGTGGATGGTAAACGGACGTCCGTAACTGCTTTATACGCAACAATTTACACAGTTCCCTCATAACTTTGGACATAAAAGGGGTCCCTTGGTCTGTCAGAACCTCTTTTGGCAGGCCCACACGGGAAAACATTTCCATTAACTCTTTGGCAATGAGCTTAGCTGAGGTATGTCGCAGAGGCACCGCCTCCGGATATCGAGTGGCATAGTCGAGAACTACCAGAATGTGTTGGTGGCCCCTGGCAGACTTTGGTACAGGCCCACTAGATCCATAGCGATTCGCTCAAACGGGACCTCAATAATTGGAAGAGGTACCAGAGGACTACGGAAATGTGGCTGGGGGCTATTTATCTGACAGGTGGGACAGGACTTACAATACTCTTCTACTTCCTTAAACAAACCGGGCCAGTAAAATCGCTGTAGTATGCGGTCCTGCGTTTTCTGCCACCCCAGGTGTCCCCCAAGAACATGTTGGTGGGCAAGCTCCATGACCAGCTTGCGATACGCTGTGGGCACCACCAACTGTTCAACAGGCTCACCTCGGATTTGGTTCACTCGATACAACATATCCTGAAGAACAATGAATCGCGGAAACATTAATTCAGCCCCAGGTTTCTGGGGTTTACCATCAATTATTATGACACTTTCCCAGGCCCTGGTTAGGGTTTGGTCCCGGTGTTGTGCGGTCCCAAAATTTTCCCCGGAGACATTGAGGTCTGCCAACTCAGGTCCCGGTGGCAAGTCCTCCGTGTCTCCCACCATTACACTCAGTGGGGTTGTCTCCCTCTACCGCAGCAGTGGTGGTCACCCCTACCGCTGGCCCTTCAGACTCGGGCTCCCAGGGTTCTGGCCTTCCAGTGGTATCAGGCCACTCTCCTAGGGTTACCCCTGTCTCGGGTCCATCAGACAGTTTTATCGCCGGCCACAGTGCCGGGAAACCTGGGAAGTCCCTCCCAAGTATCAATTCATGCGGGAGTTTGGCAGCAACAGCCACCTCGTGGGTCCACTTACCAGCCGCTGTGGACAAAGTCACTAGTGCAGTGGGGTAGTCTTTTAGGTCTCCGTGGATGCACAGGACCCCGATTTTACGGCCGGTATACTCCACAGGCCGTACTCAGGGCAGCCCTTACCAGGGAGACTAGACTCCCGGAGTCCAGCAGGGCCACCGCCAGAGAATCTCCCACCTCTACCTGACACAGGTGGTTATTGTCCTGCCCCTCACGGGTGCCAGTTGCGCACAGCTTCCGTGCATACAGGGAGTGGCGATAGCCATAGTTCACATCCATCGGCTCATCCCGATGCGGACAGTCGGCCCTGATGTGGCCTGGCTCCTGACACCTCCAGCATACCACGGAGGCGGATCCGCAGGGGGTATATTCCGTGCAGGCCTCTCTGTCGCCGGACGTCGGAACTGGGGCGGAGGCCTCCGGGTTTGACTGACCCCTTCCCAGCAAGATTCCCCTGCAGGTTTCTGGTGGCCTCGTAACGCTCCACCAGGTCGACCATCTCCAGGGCACTTACCGGAGACGCCTGGCCGACCCAGTGTTGGAGGGGATAAGGCAGGGCCCTCCAGAACATGTCGGCCAGTAGACGGTCCAGCATAGCAGTCGGACTTAGAACATCAGGCTGCAGCCACTTTTGCAACCGATGCAGCAACTCATAGTACTGCGGCCTGGCGGGTTCAGCCGCTTTAAAGTCCCACTGGTGGACCCGCTGAGCCCGGACCAACACGCTTACCCCCAATCTGGCCAGGATCTCCCCTTCACCGTGGGGTAATCAGCAGCCTGGGCATCTGCCAAGTCAAAAACTTGCTGGGGCCCGGATGCCAGGAACGGAGCGACCACCTCGGCCCACTGGTCACGGGTAACTTTTTCCTCACGGCTACCTTCTCAAAGACCGCCAGATATGTCTCAACGTCGTCCGAAGGGGTCATCTTTGGGATCGCCGCACGGACCGCTTCCGGGCATCATGGTCGTGGTGGGACGCTCCTGCAGCTTGTAACGCCATCACGTGCTGTAACAGTAGCTGGTTGGTCTCCCGCTGCTGCACGTTAGCCTCTATGAGAGCTTTCACAGCCGCCTCCATGTTGCCAGCAACTCCTACTTGTAGCTTTGCTGGCTTAATATATGCCATGCACTTGTGCCCAGCAAAACAAAACAAACTTCGGGCGGTCACGCCAGCCTCACTGCGCATGCCCGCATCCGACACCAAATGTGGGGAGTCGCTCTGGTAGATAGCAGTGCGGGTGCAGTATAGAGGCAAAACAGGGAGTCCAGATAGTGCAATAAACAGTGTTTTATTCACACTTGCACAAAATAAAACAGTCTCTTGGTGTTAATTCACACACATAAGAAATCAAGCGGAAAACAAGACAGTCCAAAACAGGCTCCAGTCACCTGGGAGGTTTTTAGATGCAGGTTCACACCTGGCTGTCAGTCCAGCCGTAAGACAGTCGCCGTCAGGCTTCCAGGTCGTCTGCCCTCCTCCTTGCTTGGTTCTTGCTTCCAGCCCAGAGAACTTCCAAACACAAGTGAAACAGTCTAACAGCAGCTCCAGGACAATCACACCCTCCACACCCAGCTGCTGGCTGTGTTATAAAGGCCCTGGAAAACCCGGCCTGGACCGTGGGGAGTAGGCACCCACCCAACTCTTTGCCTACTCCCAGTAAGAGCCGGCCCGGATTGGCTTTGCAGCCAAACTAAATAGCAAGGTGTCAAGCAGCACTAGCTGCTGCTGACACACCAAAAATCCGGCTCTTACCTCACCGAGGCTATGAACCTCGGTGACACATACCTGCCATCCACAACGGCACCCTGCACCTTACCACAATAGGCACAAATCTTCCGGGAAGAACCTTCCCTTGAACCCATTATTTTTATTTTCCACAATGAAGGTTCATACAGGAGGGTGAACATAAGTACAACAAGGCTTCTTATAGGCCATGAATACACGTTATAACAATAATAATGTATAAATGTTTATATACTTATGAAAAGGCAGTCTCTGGCCACCAGCACTTGTCCATGTGTCGGTGGTGAGGTGGACCTTCCCAGTACGTTGGTTAGGGCATGGGTGATGTTCTGGGACACATGCTGGTTTAAGGCGGGCATGGCACACCGTAAAAAATAGTAGCGGCTCGGGACTGCGGGATGGCGGCTGTCCCTGCGTAGCAGGGCCAGTAACTTCGAAAGTTGCGCATTTAGTGCTATGGCCTGTGGGTAGGTGGGTGGATATTTGCACTTGCGTTCAAATGCCTGTGTTATCGACATTTGGACGCTGGGACAGGGAAGTGGATGTTGTCGCTGACGTTCATGCGAAAGTCTAGGTGCAGGGCGAAGGGCATCTAGGCCTGCGCCTTCGACAGGGCATTGGCCAGCAGTGCGTAACCCAGGGGAAGAGGAGGCAGTGGTGTGACCTGCAGACCCAGATTGTGGACCCAGGCATTTGGCCCACTTATTAGGGTGCTTGGATGCCATGTGGCGGATCATGCTGGTGGTGGTGAGGTTGCTAGTGTTCACGCCCCAGGTCATTTTGGTACGGCACAGGTTGCAAACTACCACTCTTTTGTCATCTGCACTTTCCTCAAAAAAGCGCCATAATGCGGAACACCTACCCCTTGGCAAGGTAGATTTACACATGGGGGTGCTTGGTGTATCGGTTGCCGCCTGTTTAGTGTGGGCCGACTTGTCCCTTTTGCAACCCCACTGCCTCTTCCAGACTGTTGCAGTGCTGTGGATCCCTCCCCCTCTGTAATGGTGTCCTCACTCGGCTTTTCACCTTCCCATGTTGGGTCAGTGACCACCACCTCCTCTTCCACTTCCTCACTCTGCTCATCCTCCTGACTTGACCTAACCACAACCTCAGTGATTGACAACTGTGTCTGATCATCATCCACCTCGTGAACGAATAATTGCCGTTCACCAATGTCATCTTCTTGAAACTGTGAAGGCTCAAGATGTTGGGAATCAGGGCACAATATCTCAGGTCCCTCTTCAAGCATGCGGGGCAAGAGGGCCAAATCTAATAGTGGCACTGGAAATAGAATCAGAATATCCGAGTGTGGTATCACTCATTTGGAAAGCCTCTCCATGGTGGGAGGAAGGATGATTAGAGTGAGGATTCGGTTGACCAGACTCTTGGCTACAGAGACTGGATGAGAGGGTGGTGCTTGAAGGGAGTCTGTCAGCACATATACCCCTTTTTAACAGTTCCCATAGCGTTGTAGCCAAAACACAGATGATAAAAACGGTACCTTTATATGCTTTAGTGGACCTTTAAAACGGCCAAAAACAAGCTTTGATGATTATGTAAATGAGGGGCCGCAAGTGCCCTGGGGCGGTGTCTACCGCGTTGGTGCCCAGGCAGCTCTGTCTCTTCAGCTCCTCTGCCCGCCCCTGCAGAAAGGCTTTCCTCTTCTGCGCCGAGAGGCCCATCTCCTTTCTGCAGTTTTCGCACCGTTAGCCGGCGCATGCGCATGAGCTACTGCGATGCCGTGCCAGCAATGGGCATCGCAGTGCGCATGCCCCAGCCAACGAAGTCATCGCGCAGGATCTGGCTGAGAGGGAGAGCAAACAGATGGGCGGGCAGAGGAGGAGGCTGGGCGGGGAGAAGAGCTGAAGAGGCAGAACGCGTTGGACGCCGCCCCTGGGCACTTGCTGCCCCTCATTGACATAATAATCAAAGTTCGTTTTTGGCCATTTTAAAGGTCCACTAAAGCATATAAAGGTACCGCTTTTATCATCTGTGTTACGGCTACAGCGCTATGGGAATTGTTAAAAAGGGGTATACAGCGATTTTTTTTTGGGAGCTGTGCACCGCCGATAGTGTGTGAGCATTGGAGGGCGATAGTGGTGCTTGATTCCTCGTGTGCCGGTTTGCAGATGTAGTTTAGTATTTTTACACAAAGCCCCACACTATGGACACTAGATGTGGCCCAGATTATTAAAGACACAGTCTGCGGATGATGTACAGTGTATGTCAATAATAGGTAAAAAATATTTTGCTGCTGTCAAACACACACACAGTAGTCCTTAAAAGGACTTTGCGGTCTTTGAAAAGCTTTTGGTAGTAAAAACAGCAAATTTCTCTCCCTGCAATATCTGTCCCTTCCGAAGCACTGTGCCTGAGACTACAGGAGGCAAATATATTGCTGCTCTGAAACACACACACACACAGTAGTCCTTAAAAGGACTTTTGGGTCTTGGAAAAGCTTTCTCAGAATAAAAACTGTGAAATTCGCTCCCTCCTCTGACTTTCCCTTCCTATGCTCTGCTCTCCCTGTCTACGTCTGAGCCAAACATGCGTCATCTGGTGCTATATAGCACCTGATGACGCGTTGCGGCCAGGCAATCACTGTAATGCCAGGCAGCCAACAGACTACTGGTATTACAGTGAGGGCAGTACTTACCTGCACATTTATTGGCTGCTTAAAACCCGCAAAACGTGCGGGCGGAGACACATGCTCAGCCGAACAGATATTCAGCCGAGCATGCTCACTCATCACTACTGACCACTGGAACGAGATGTGGACTGTATCAGAAAACCACATGTGATTGCATGGAAATGTTTGTGTCCTCTGAAGATCAAACCCATCTTCTTAGACCTTGTCAGTCTAGCCAAAAAAATATGGCCTGCAGGATCCTGATTTTTTTTCTCTTTCTTCTGGATCAGTACAACCAAGAACTATAATGTTGATGGGCATCCGTCTGTAGGAACATTCATCTAATGCTGAATAAGACTTCTGTTTTACCTGATGACTACAATTTCCCACAGATCACACGTTACCAAAGTATTTCCCCATTCTCTTCCAAGCTAGCCTTTCTGGTCTATCTACTTTTGACATTTTAAGCAGTCAAATACTTCATATTTTATGATTTGTTAATGAACTACCTGTGGTTGACCTCTATCAGACGACTACTTATTTTGTGTGTTGTAACCGTACTTGTCCATGGGTAAGGAACAGTTTATTGGTTCATGTTACTTTATCTTACTTCATAAATAAGGCAATAAATGTTACTTATCGTGTCATATCTACCATTCATCACAAATTACATGCTCCCTCTGCTCTTAGACGCAGGCCTCAGGGCATTCTGAAACGGTTTGAATAGAAACAGGTGGTTTATACTTGTTATTATGTAGATGTGAAGAAAAACTACGGCACTTACCCTTGTATCATTGTTTTGATTGATTCCTGGTCCCTGATCCGTGCACGGAGTCATTAAAGGGACACTTCCATCAGAAAGTTGTATTTCCTTAAACTAAATTGTTATAGAAAACAATTAATTTTATAATTTTGGCTTTTTTAAAATTTTATTTCGACTGTACTATATTATCTGAAGCGTAATCCTTGTGATAATAATAGGTGTAGAATTAGAATTAACCCCCACGGCGTAGCAGCATGACGTGAGCACGTAGGTGTGCCGCGATCCCTCCCTCCTCTTTCTTCCTCCCCGCTGATGCTCACCTAACGCTCACTGCTATCTATCTCCATATTTGGGGAAGGCTTGGCCCCTCGAGGAGAGCAAGAGCGATTTAGCAGTCTCACAGCATTCTCCGGTCTCCTGCTGGATCCCTCCCGCCTTGTATAAGGGGAAGATTGAAGCAGGCAATCTTAGTAGACTATGAACCCTTGGATCAGAAGATAGATAGGGAGGGTAGAGCACTGCCTGCTTCCGCCAAATCTCCTCCTTCCTCTCAGTGAGATCGTCGTAAATCTCGTGATGCGCGAGATAGCGCATGCGCAGTTCCGAAATAGTATTCCTTCCCTGTGCTGGTATCAGCCTCAGGGAAAGAACTGAGCATGCGCAAGCTCGTGCATCGCAAGATTTACGACAATATCACTGAAAGCAAGGAGGAGATTCGGTGGAGGCAGGAGGTGCTGGGCTCCTTCACAGGGGGGCATGGCTGGGCACGGGAATGGTTAGTACAGCCCCTTGGGCACCTTCACAAGTAGAGATGAGCGAACTTTAAAAAAAAGTCCGGCGTTCGGCGTTCGGGTTGTGGTAAGTAGCACATCCCGTTATGGATTCCACTATAGCGGCATATGGAATCCATAAGGGGCGGCTGCCACCAACCCGAACTGTTGAACAGCCGAAGGACCTGGGGTGATGTCTCTGTTATGTGATCAGTGCAGGGGCGTGGCTCAGCACTGGATTTGATTCCGTGCTGAGCCACGCCCCCTGCACTGATCGCATGATGGTGGCGTCACCCCAGGTCCTTCGGCTGTTTAACAGTTCGGGTTGGTGGCAGCCGCCCCTTATGGATTCCATATGCCGCTATAGTGGAATCCATAACGGGATGCGCGACTTAACACAACCCGAACGCCGAACATCGGCCTTTTTTTTAAAGTTCGCTCATCTTTATTCACAAGCGAATTTACATATCAATAAAATCATTTTTTAAACAAAATAAAAGCACACAGAACTATGGGACAGGTATATTGCGGACATGCTAGCGGCGATCTAGCTGTGCATGTCCGCAGCTCTATAGGGCATAGGCCACTAGGCCTTTAGAGTGACGCGGATGGTTGTGATGTGAGGACATCACCTCACCAACTATGCAGGACAATTATGTTTTCATTCCTGTGGCGTGATGATGTTATCACAACCAGCCTCGCAGGGATCAGACCACAGGCCAGAAGAAGCTTGTGGTCTGCATCACAGATGGCAGGAGGGAGGTGAGTATTTAAAATTTTATTTTATTTTTGTCACTACTACTAGAGGCATCCTGTGGCAATAACTAATGGGGGCATACTGGGGCCAAAAGAACTACTGATGAATATGGGGCAATAAAAACTATTGGGGCCATAAAAAACTACTAGGGCATACTGGGGTCATAAATACGGGGGGCATACTGGGGCAATAAGAACTATTGGGGGCATACTGGGGCAATGAGAACTATTAGGGGCACCACTGGGGCAATAATTATTGGGGCAGTAAGAACTATTGGGGGCCTACTGTGGCAATAAGAACTATTGGGGGCACGACTAGGGCAATGTAAACTATTGGGGGCACTACTGGGGCAATAGGAGGCCATAACTACTGGGGCATACTGGGGCCATAACTACTGGGGCATACTGGGGCCATAACTACTGGGGGCATACTGGGGCAATAACTACTAGGAGCAATAAGAACTACTGAGGGCACTACTGGGGAACACCTAACTAGTGGGGCTCAATAGGGGCAGTGTAACTACTGGGAGTTCTATAAGGGACATTATAACTGCTGAGAATACGATGGGGCCATTATTACTACTGTAGCCACTGTAGAGGGGTTTTATTACTACTGGGGTCACTTTAGGGGCTTAGCACTGCTGGAGGCACTATGGGTGCACTATTACTATTGAGGTTCTGTGGGGGGATTATTGTTAGCAGACACAATATGGAGGGCACTACTACCAATGAAGGCACTCTGGGAGAGAATTATTACTATTGGTGGGACTTTTGGGAGCACTTTGGGCAATATCTGTATGGCACTATTATTTCTTCAGTATAGTCTTTGGGGTTATTGGAGAGCACAGCGGTCGCTGTATTGGTGGTAGCAGCAGGATAACAATGCTGGGGCACCAGCAGGGGGAGAATGAGGGAAAAGTGAGGAGCTAACATATCTGTGTGGTAAACTGTGCAGAGACATGGCTGAAAAATGTCATCATGGTGGTCTGCTTCCAAGCTTCCAATGGAGAAGATGACAAAAGAGAACGTCAGTGGATATAAGAGGTATGTAGTGCTGTATTCTCCTGTACGGTATGTGTGATAGTGCAGAATATAATGTTCACCTAAATATGTCCTTAGTATTAGGGTTGGGGGATTATGCTGTGCAGTATACTGATTTTTACTCATGAGGTCCAAGCTTATGAAACAGCCCAGGGCCTTTAGGCCACTTAATCTGCCCCTGAGCTAGGTGCATTGGATTTTTCAAAACGAGCCAAAAGCGTGCAATTGCACCAGAACTGTACCAAATTGGGAAAACAAAAATAGCGTAATTTACAACAATTTTTGGGTACACTGACATAAGTGAATGTTGACCCTTATTCTTCAGCTTGTAATTACTGTCTTTACTGGATAAATATGGCAGAGTACTTTACTGTCAGAGACGTCAACCACCCTGAGTCCTCTGAGAGCTTGTGCCAAGTACCTACTATTCCTGTAGATAAAGGTGGACTCATCTCCACTGGTCTTCATGAGTGCAACCTGTTCACATATGGGATTTTCAGCTACAGCCCTGGTTGTACGGTGGGATCTGAAATTCTACCATCTTGCACATCTGCCGGTCACAACACTATGCCTGACAAACCCAAGTTCCGGATTTGCTGAGAGTGTCCCGAATTTTCAGACACAATTCCAAAAAATTAGTCTGGCCCAGGCCCAAAAATGGGTGGAGTTTACATAAACACCACCCAGAAGTTTGTGTTTATGGGATGGTTTGGACGGAGTACCTGGGAGCAGAGCTTATTCTCACCTTGGACATTTAACATTCACCTCTATGGGACATCCAAAAATAGCCAAGTGGTATGGTCTCTGTTCACTTCGGGGGCCCCCGTTCTTGAGATAGCCACGGGTCCAAGAGATGGGACCTTTGCCTATCAAACAGGCAGCATATCACCTCAAAAGAGGTAAATGACACTTTCAGCTCTGCTACACTTGTAATTATTCTTCTGTTTTGCATGCCACATTGCAAGCTTATTGATAGTTTTGCTACTTTAGAACAGATTGGGTGTGCCACTGTGCAATTACAGAGTATGCCACCACCGACAAGACGAAACAGAGCCAGGAACAGGAGTCGCCTGTCCCCGGACAGCTGTATATAAACAAGAATTATTGTGTCACTCCACCAGTTGGTGCCAACATGAGAAGCCTTCTACTGAGCGTGCTCATCCTGGTTCTCATCTCTGCGGGGACATCAGAACCGTAAGTTCCTGGGACAAGGGTCATGATGGGCAGCAATGAGCCTTCTCTGCAGATATTAATGCCCTTACAGGAAAGTACAAACAGTAATGCATGTGAATGTTGTTAATACCTCCCCGCTTACTCTCACACCTCCGACCTCCGATGAGGCAGGTTCTGATCCATTGTTGTCTTAGGGGCACACAGATATTTCACCTTCTGATTTATCACGGAAGAACCACCTGGACCTAATGCTCTTTTTGTCCTTTTCTCCTGTCTTTCTGTGCGGGGAGGAAAGGATTTTTTGTGTGTTTTCCCTGCCCCCATATGAGGGATGTACAGTAGTTAGAACAATGGTAGGTACAAGGTTTCACTGGTTTATATGATGCTGTGTGTAATACATGGACTTCAACGCTTCAGGGATTGTTACTCCTACAGACATAAAGCGAGTACAGTGTCTGTATTACTTCTTGCTCAATACTGATGTACAGATTATTGTCTCTATATAACAGTTATTATATATGTGTACACATTATTTTGACTTTGCATGTATAACAGCTGTGGATATAATAAACTTTTTATTGTTTAGTTAAAAATAAATAGATTGCATATTCTTAGCTTTCTATCTATCTATCTATCTATCTATCTATCTATCTATGTCATGTTTTACTCATTTGTCAGGTGATTGCTGAGACATTTAGACGGGACAGCTGTCAGAATTGAATGTTTGTATGAATGCTCATACCCGATAATTGTCCCAATTCCCTGATAATTGCCCATGTAAAAGAAACTTGGGTATGAGCATACTGGAGAGCAGGCGTCAGCAACCTTCGGCACCCCAGCTGTTATGAAACTACAATTCCCAGCATGCTCTATTCTTTTTACTACTTTGTGGTATCAGGTTTTGAATTATATATTTATTGTGTGATGCTTTGTCTTGACAGAAGCTCTGTTTGTGCTTGTTTTTGTCTACAATTGTGTATATTGTCTACCTTGAGGGCCATCTATTTTAATATTGACTAAAAGTTAAGTTTTATTCATACGTAATAAACTAGAGACCACTTCTTGACCCTATTCCAGTTTCTGTATATTGGGGATCCATTTTGAAATTATCCCTTTTTCATTTTGCTGAGTTCTGAGAAGAGTGGAGGAAGCATGCATGCTGGGAGTTGTAGTTTCACAACGGCTGGAGTGGCGAAGGTTGCTGTAGAGGTTGGAGCATTGATAGGATCATTAGTGGGAGCATACAGTATGTTGGTGCATTGCAAGGAGCATAGGTTGTAGTATTAGTTGGGCCATTGCTAGGATCATTGGTGGAAGCATAGGTTGGAGCATTGATAGGAGTATAGATTGGAGTATAGGTTAGAGTATTGCCAGGAGTATAGGTTGGAGCATTGCAAGATGTTGGAGCATTGATAGGATCATTAGTGGGAGCATACAGTATGTTGGTGTATTGCAAGGAGCATAGGTTGTAGTATTAGTTGGGCCATTGCTAGGATCATTAGTGGAAGCATAGGTTGGAGCATTGATAGGAGTATAGAGTATAGGTTGGAGTATTGCCAGGAGTATAAGTTGGAGCATTGGTTGGACCATAGTTTGAAGTAGAGGATGGAGTAGAGGTTTAAGCATGGTAGGAGCATTGGTAAAGGTATTAATAATTGTTCACCATGTGTCCCTATAGACAATATGCACTTTCCATTCCTGTAAAGCTGAACAGCGGAGAGATTGAAAAAGCCTGTATGAACCTCCAAGGTTACGAGCAAAGCCTACAGCTCAATGTGGTACTTCAGTACAGCGGGATTAACTCCACAATATTTTCTGAGAATATCTCCCCTCCTACATACTTCCAATGTAACAACTTCCAGGTAAGTGTCTTGTACCAGATTTTGGGAAAGTAGATGCTAGAACCCATCTCCAGGACTTATTTTTCCACCCAACACTTCAATCTGAATAGTTTTGTAACTGCATATAATTAAACATTTGGTTTAACCACTAAGCAATTTAATAAAATGTATCTGTATGGCGCCACCTACTGTTTGTTCTATTCCACATTGCTTGTCCCCCTCACTGAGATGGTCACACGTGCTCAGTTTAAATCTTGAACTGCTGCCAGCCATATCTTCTGTTGAAAGCAGTGGCAGTTACAGGGAAAGGATTCTCAGAAAGGATACTACCCCTAAGAAAGGACACACCCCCTGAGAAAGGACATGCCTCCTGGGCTTCGAGCCTGAAATAAATCTAGTACAGCAATTGGAACAATGAATGAGGAGATCTCTGGATCCATGTGAGGTACAGGGTTGGTTCTAGCTTTGTTAGAATAGAATGCCATGTACTATATGATGTTTGATTTTCATTTTTTACATCAATCATGGCACAATATCCAACAGTATATTTAGTGTTCATATGGGAGGTAAAAGCTGCCGAAATGAAAATGAAATTGAAAAACCTAAAGTTATAATTAAAAAAATAACGTTTTAACATTTTAATTTCATCTAGTGTCTTCACAATGCATGCCAAGATTAAAAAAATAATAAAAAATTCTTCATTTGAATACTAACATTCAGATTCATTTACATGAGCAGTAGTGGGCGCGGTGCAGCATGCAAAATGTTGGTATTTAATTCCTCTGTATGACCACTAGAGGGCGCTGTGTTTCTCCCCATTTAACACACACAGCTAACACAGGATCAAGTTTACAATTCCAGTAGATGGCGCTGTGACAGTGAAATCTTAGTACTGTGCCGACTGCATAGGATAGGATTGTGAGTCTAATAGATGGGGCCCTCTTTTTCAGGATTGAATTATACTAGGATTATGATACTATCATTAACTCTGCTGCCCTTTTAACCCCCTAGATGCCATGGTGCCTAATCACCTGCAGCATCTATGGGGTTAATCCGCTCTGCCACACTTGAGTGAGGACGTGGTGGACTTTGCTCCAGAAAAGTGCCAAGAAGCAAAAAGTCGCAAATTATGGTACACATATGTCATGCGCCATAGTGACTTTTTTACATCACTATAGTGGCATAAGACGATTTGTAAATGTCCTCCATTGTGTCTGTGTGACCAAAAATCATGGTGCATGACTTGCAGAAATGCGGACCATCCTTGGCATCACTGTTCTGATTGGTGGGAGAGTTGAGACCCCCATGATCAGTATTGAGGGCCTACAATAACGCTCAGCAACCTTCGACCAGGTGTATAGCTATAGGAGGTGCAGAGGTAGCAGTAGCTACCGGGCCCAGGAGACTGAGGGAGTCCAAAGACTTCTGTGCCGCTTAAGAAGACACCAGTATTATAGAAAGTACATGCTGCTCAAGTTCCACCTCTGGGTGAAGAGAAGGGGTTAGGTCAAACATTTGGCACATGAGGGGGGGGGGGTTGCCGTTTCAATTTTTGCCTCAGGCACCACAAAGGCTATGTGCTCTCCTGCCCCAGGCCACAAAGCCCTGAGGTAAGGGGGCCAAAGCTAAACTCTGGCACCGAGGCCCTTGAGCCTTTAGCTATGCCACTGCATTCGGCACTCCAGCTGCTGTGAAACTACAACTCCCAGCATGCACATTTACTCAGCTGTTCTTGTAACTCCCATAGATGTAAAAGCAGGATTCTGGGAGTTGTAGTTCCAGGACAAGTGGAGCTCCGGAGGTTGCTGATCCCCGGCCCACGATATTGATATATGGTGGTGCACAATACAGTTCTGTGTGGTGCAGTCTTCATGTGTGTGAAGTCCTGACAAAAGAACACGTTAGGGTCTGTCATTTTGTAAATCTGCAGCAGTAAAGTCCACAGAAAATCATGCCACTAAATTCAAATCGGCCCCGCAGTCCAATCTGTGCAGTGAATTTTGTTCGTAACATGTGGCTGAGACCCCTTAAAATCATATCCACTTTGCTGGCACGTAAACGCTGTGGACCAGCCACCATATACTTGTGTGCAGCAAATCTACAGCATTTATGTCCAGTGTGACATGATGTACCCTAATATTTCTATGTAGCTATAGCGTGGGCCCCAGAATCAGTTCTTCTGGTGGGCCCTAGGCACCCCAGCCAACAATGGTCCCAGGCACCAGGTGAATTCACCAGGTTTCTCGAGCTCCTCCACTGGACACAAATACAATTGAGCATCTGGCAGCTTGAGGGGAAGAAGGGAACGATTGGTTCCCTGTCCCTCCATTCTGGGCGCTTCTCTGTAATGTAGATGATGTCATCGCACCGCCTGCGACGTTACAGCAGAGCAGACCTGCCAGAAGAGGCCTGTCTGCATCGCTGCATGATCATCGTGGGACCCCTCTGGGACAGGTTAGTTGAGACTGTTCTTCCATTTTCTTTTCATGTGCCCGAAAACTGACCTCTGGCCCTAAGGGCTCATTCACACGAACGTACGGGTTCCGTTTCCGTATTGCGGACCGCATATGCAGATCCGCAATAAACGGACACCGTTCTGTGTGCATTCATCACGGATGCGGACCCATTCACTTCAATGGGTCCACAAATCAGGAGATGCGGAGCAGTGCATCACGGAAGCATGGAACGGAACCCTACGGAAGCACTGGGGAGAGCATGTCCTATCCTTTTGCGGAACTGAGGAATGCGGACCCAGTTAAGTTGGAGAAATTGAATATTCTTTTTAATTTTGGCATAGATTTTGCAGACACTAGATGAAATTAAGATGTTAAAACGTTATTTTAATTCTAATTTTAGGTTTTTCAGTTTTTTATTTTAATTTTGGCTGGTTCTATCTCCCATAGTGTTCATAGCAATATATTTTAAATTCATTAGCATTGACCAGTCTCTGTGGAGGAAGCATTTCTCCTGCTCAGCTTCCTCTCTAGTGAACTCCCAGCCAGTACAGGCTGTAAATGACATAAAATAGCAATACACTCAGTTGCTACCGTTTGAGTAAGCAATGGATAGGCAATGTAGGCAGCAATTTCCCTGCATCAATTGTATGCAAAATAAAGCATTGATGCCAGGGGACTTTACCACCCATGGCAAAAAAATCCACAGCATATCTACAGTGAATCTGTACGTATAACCTGGATTTTGCTAACGATTTGTGGCAGATTTCACTCCAGAGCTATGAGTCTGTGAAACTGCTAAATGTTGTAGAAGTTGTTCTTGTAATAGTCTTCAGGATACAGATACAATAAAATGTGGAAATCTCTGGTATCGGGAGCCCTGAGGCATCAGGCACAATGTATCAGACATTTGTTTTTGGTGCTAGCAATCCTGCTAGGAAATGGGTTGTCCGGAGTTGGGTACTTTCACACTTGCGGCAGGACGGATCCGACAGGCTATTCAGTCTGACGGATCCGTCCTACTGCAAGTGGCCGTGCACTGCCGTGCTGCCGCTCTGTCCCCATTGACTATAATGGGGCGGGGGCGGAGCTACTGCTGCGCACAGCAAAGATCGCTGGACTGAAAAGTCGGACATGCAGGACTTTTAGTCCGGCGATCTCCAGCCGTGCACTGCCGTGCTGCGCCGTAGCTCCGCCCCGCCCCATTATAGTCAATGGGGACGGAGCGGCAGCACAGCAGTGCACGGCCACTGCGGCAGGAGCGGATCCGGCAGGCTGAATAGCCTGCCGGATCCGTCCTGCCGCAAGTGTGAAAGTATCCGTAGTAAGTCGTATGGGCCAATGTATTTTGAATAAACAGCAAATGCTTCTTATTATTTTTCAAAATGACAAAAAATGTTTTTGTAAACTTTGTGATCCTTGACTCCTTTCCTATCTTTGAAGTTCTTAAAGGGGTTGTACAGGATTACTAAAACATGACTTTTACAAAGAGTGCTATGCCTATCCCCATATTGTGTATTGCAGCCAAGCCCCATTCACTTCAATTAAGTTGAGCTGTAGTAACTTGCACAACCTATCGACAGGTGTGACGCTGTTTATGAAAGAAAGCAGTCTGTTACAATGCTGGTTATTTTCAAGACTACAGAACTAGACTTCACCACTGCAGGGATGCCCAACTTGCAGCTTTCCAGCTGTTGCAAAATTACAACTCCCAGCATGCCTGGACAGCCTACAGCTATCAGTCAACAGTCAAGTATGGTGGGAGTTGTAGTTTTACAACAACTGGAGGGCAGCAGGTTGAGCATCCTTGACCTATAGTAATCGCCTTTCCCAAGTACTAACAGCGTCTCTTGGTACTCAGATAACCCCAGCACTTATAATAGGGCAGAATTGCATAACAAACAGATGGCCACAAGAAAAATATATGAAGCATTTAACAACAATGGCAGGCCATAGATACTTAGAAATAACTCACTGAGAGATGATGGAAAAGAATCAAGTAGACGGCGGTCTGTATATGGATCAGATAGAAAGTGGTAATGGGTAGAGATGTTGCAAACATAAAATTTCCCGCTCGCGAATGGCGAACGCGAACTTCCGCAAATGTTCCCGAACGGGCGAACAGGGCGAACCGCCATAGACTTCAATAGACAGGCGAATTTTAAAACCCACAGGGACTCTTTCTGGCCACAATAGTGATGGAAAAGTTGTTTTAAAGGGACTAACACCTGGACTGTGGCATGCCGGAGGGGGATCTATGGCAAAACTCCAATGGAAAATTACGTAGTTGATGCAGAGTGTGGTAAGTTAATTTCGCAATGCGATTAATATAACCTGTATTAATTGCATTGCAAATTCAACTTAGAGCTGGGTTCCTAATGGTTGTATTGCTAGAATATAACGAAGATTGAGAATATAGCGCTATATTCTCAATCTTCGTTATATTCTAGCAATGCAACCAATGGGAACCCAGCTCTAAGTTGAATTCGTAATGCGATTAATATAACCTGCATTAATCGCATTGCGAATTCAACTTAGAGCTGGGTTCCCATTGGTTGTATTGCTAGAATATAATGAAGATTGAGAATATAGCACTATATTCTCAATCTTCGTCAATTCTAGCAATGCAACCATTAGGAACTTCCGCTCTAAGTTGAATTCGCAATGCGAGTATATGTTCGCATTGCGAATTCAACTTGAGCTGAGTTCCTAATGGTTGTTGCTAGAATATAACGAACATTGAGAATATAGTGCTATATTCGTCATCTTCGTTATATTCTACCAATACAACCATTAGGAACTCAGCTCTAAGTTGATTTCGCATTGCGATTACAATTACTAACACTGCAGCTTCAGAATAAATCTAAGATGGATGCCGTCCTTGCTTTTTGATAGGAGGTGGGAGGGTCTGGGAGGGAGGGTATGCTGATTGGCTGGAATGTGTCTGCTGACTGTGAGGTACAGGGTCAAAGTTTGCTCAATGATAAAGTATAGGGGCGAATGCGAACATAGCATATGTTCCCCCGCCGCGGCGAACGCGAACAAGCTATGTTCGCATGGAATAAAAGTCTCTGGAAAAAATGCACAGAGCTCTTACTATACCTCTCAAAGAAGCACAGAATCTCTGAAGAGGCAAAGAAAGCCTCATCAATCGACAAGTCCTCCCTAAATTACACAGGCTAAGTAAGTCAATCAAATGAACCAGATTAAAGTGTCAGTAATGCAGTCTCAGTAAACAGGTGAGGATGAGACAGCAAGGAATTTCTTGTTGCTCGTAACACAGCCATGTATTTCTAATCCTGTAGAACCCCCTATAACATTATATGCTTGTGTAGCTCTAATATTATATTCTAGACCAGGCTTTTTCTTTGACTCTTAGATCCCGGCAGTACAAGGTGATGTTCCCGCCTTTGTATTGCTCTCTGTCTCCGGAGAAGGTGTGCAGGTATTACAGAGATATTCTGTGGTCATCACTGAGGTCAACAACATCTACCTGGTCCAAATGGATAAACCAATCTACAAACCCGGACAGAAAGGTAATCAACTTTTGCTTCATGGTCTTATATGAGATTGAGGAATCCTGATATTTGCTTCCTGGACTTGTTGTGGATTGTTAGGTAGCAGCATAGGAAAACCAGATCCAGGTCTGTACCAAACTATCAAATGCTAGGAGAACCCAATAAGTGGCACTCACAGCAGCTGTATAAGGTTACGGTGTGTCTTCTGGTTTAGTGATGGGGCGATGTACAGCTCAGTTATACTTGCCCTGTCTCACCACAGTCACTTCCTTTTGACAGCACTAATGAGGTACTAATGTCTTGCTGTAGAGAGTGGTAAGATCCAAGAATCGCCATTTTTCTTCAGAAACTTAGGCTCTGTTTACATTATGTTTGAACACATTCGGCATATGCAATGGTAAAGCTCCATATCCATAGGTCCCCCTTGACGCTCTATTCCAAATAATCTTTCTTAAGGCATACTGTATGCCAGGCCAGTATGTATCATATACCCTTTTTCTTCACATTTAGGAATAGAAGGGCCATACAGTAAAAAAATATATGATTTTTACAAATAGTTCCCATGAGTGGAGTGAACCATTGTATGCTTATATAATGGAATATGTCAGACCCTTCTGTTAGAGGTATACATTGGGAATGACTCCCATATTGCAAGTCAAACATAAGGCTCAGACACAGTCTGGAAAGACCTTTATAAATGAAGAAATACAATGAAAAATTCTGGTATACACTGTAGTTATCCTTTATGAAATTTCTTTCATACTGTGCACTTCATTAAAGGGGTTTTCTGGTCCCATAATGATTTTTTTTATCTGCCCAGAGTGCCCCAAACACTACAAGTTTTTGCCCCACAAATCCGTTTTTTTTCATGTTAGCACTTTCCTTTCCCTAATCTCAGCATCACTGTATCCTGCAAGGATGTTTACCTGCAGAACTTCCTGTTTTCACCATCTTCCTGATGTGTTTTACAGCCAAACCCAGCATGCTTTGCCCTGTATTGTTTCTCATGGTTTCCTCCTTCTGCCCCCCCCCCCCCCACACACACACACACCTCCGCTGTACATGTTAGGTAGGCAGAGCAAGACCTATGAAGCATTACAGAGCAAAGCAGGCATGGGTTTGGTTAAAAAACTCATCAGGAAGCTGGTGAAAACAGGAAGTTCTGCATGTAGACATCCTGCCAGGATGAAGGATGCTGAGAACAGGGAACTGAAAGACATGAAAAAACAGTTATATGGGCCACAAATATGTAGTTTTCTGGGGAGGTTAAAAAACTCATTATGATATCGGGGAATCCAATTTAGGTGTGAAATTAAGTGAAATTAACCGGTACCCTAACTTCTCTCCGTAGTGCTGTTTAATCTGGTTTCATTAAATCAGCAGCTGCTTCCTGTTAGTGCAACGGTGAGTCTCCTATTATGGGGTTTACTGTTTTTTTTAGACCAGTTGGAGATGACTAGTTTTAGTTTCTTATGGGATGATTCAGATCGAATCTATCGGGTCTTGTTGGTGATCTATCCATCTATACATTGATAGCCTCAAAAAGTATGAAGTGATTAAAGGGGTTGTCCAAGATTAACTTAAAACAAGGAATATGATACAAATAACAAATAACTTTTACTCACCTGATAAATGCCCTGCCAGTCATTGTTTAATTCGCCATGGCAATGACATGTTGTATATGCACGTGACCACTGCAGCTCAGCACTGATGCTAGAATGTATCACACAAGACCACTGACGCCAGTGTTTGACTTCAGTGGTCACATGGATGGTCACTGTAGGAAAAGTATATAAAGACCAACATGGACAACCTAGGTAGCCCTGTTAATACTGGACATTCATATGTTCTGTATAGGTGGAGGTTGGACCCAAAAACGTTCTTCTCTGATGGTCACAAGGACACAGAAGTGTTTGGTTATTCAGAAGTTATGAATCAGATCCTATTATTGGCATTAAATGTGTGGAGCCATATGGTCGATGTCTAATTGCAGCCTTTAAGGGCCCCCTTTTTTTTCTTCAAAAACCACCAATATTATCTATGGGTAGTGCCTGGTATTCCACCGCATGACTATTTTAGTGAATGGGCCTGGGCTGCAATACCAGACAAAGCCCATGGACAAGAGTTGTGCTGTTACTGAAAAGAATAAGTTCTAACCATGGATAACCATGGATAACCCCTTATATGAGATGTTCAGCTGATGAACTGGCTCCACTGCTACAACCCACATCATGCACACCCTGCTTGCCTATCCTCTTAGTCCAGATACTGTCCATATTACTTTGGGAGATGCTGGCTACTCATTACTGTATATAAAAGTAAAGAAAAATCATCATATACAACTGCATTTTTTTCTCTCTTTCAGTATCCTCTGGTTTATCTGACGGTAAGAAAACCCATATACTGCATATTATATAATGTATGGTGTATAATGGCATTTGCATTGTATAAGAAACCCCTTAGAAATGAAAGACATGGTGGTCACTGTCAGGGGCTTAGATATAGGAGGAGAAAAGGTAGCAGTTTTATCCCAGCTCTGGAACCTGCAGAAGCCCAAATACCCCTCTACCATATAAGAAGACACATCACATAAGAAGGTGGGGGTACCGATACAGTTTATGCATTGGAGCCCTGGGGTTTCAGGTCACATTTCTTCTTGTTGAGCCTGATAACAATGTTTCTTTGCTAACTACATGCAGGGTTATTGCTGGCTTGGTTTCCGGCAGCAACTTACAAGTTCACTTTTTAATCTCCTGCCCACTGCTAACACAAGGTTAGCAGATCACTGCTATTTATCATCTTTCTGCCAAGGCTTGCTCACTACATTTTAAGAACCCGAATAAATTAAGAATATTAATTTACATGTTCAAAGGGTCTTCATGCTCAGAATGCCAGTACGCCCTTACAGACTACCTGTGACATTACCAACCACTAGACAGCTATGTCCAGGACCTTCACACACAGAGCATTATACACTGCTAGTACAATACTTTTTCTTGTGACATCCCAACTGGTGTTTCCCAGCAGTATAAGACCCATGCAGGGTCCACCTAGTCTTTCTGCTGCCTGAGGCGAAAATTGAAACAGTGCCCAACCCCTTCAGCCCTACTGTTTAAGGCATACTGTGATACAGTTGAATATACAGAGATATTCCCTGCCACTCAGGAAATCGCCTCACCTGGCCTCATTAG